>QEOT01000675.1:674161-693294 GCA_003123785.1 Pterocarya stenoptera
GGGGGGGGATGGGGGTTATTTGTCAAGCAAGCCAGACAAGCAAAGCCAGCCGAATTTAACTCCTCCCGAAAAGTTTACTGTTGCTAAGTGTATATTTTCTGAGCAGGTTAGAAATCTGCATTTACAATGACATCAAGTAAAAAGTTCACTCTAAACAAGCAAGGTCAAGGTGATTGCGAATGAAGACTAGTTGCTGACTTAAGTTGACAATGGAACACGCTTTCGATTCTCAAGCGGAAAAACATGTTCTCGTGTTTCAGGCTATCAGGTGTCGTCGTGTTGGAGTGTTGACCCGATTGTCTGCTTGGAATGGAATAACGTGCAGCCAAAAAAGAAAAGAAAAAGGTGGATTATTTAATATGGCCATTTATTTTTAATAATAAACCTTAATCGCATTATATTCTTATTCTGTTCCTTTTGAAGTCCCTCTCATTTCGTGTAGCAGTAAAAAAAAATCAAAAAAAGAGAATACTTTATTTTTATTTTTTGACAGAGACATGTAAGGTTGTATGCTTAGTGAGGAGAATATTCTTTGCGCTTCCACGCTGTCGGGAGCTCACAGAGCATTGGACATAATTGTAATTTTATAGTCTCAAATGAAAAAAAAAAAAATTAAATAGAAAAAAAAAATTAAAAAAAAGGGTGGCTTCAGCTTCAGGGTCCACATCCCCGTAAACCCTTTTGTGTCGGAGAAAAGTATTTCCACTGAGGGTATTGATGGATTTTTATTTCCGATTTTGTCGATTAGGTAAAAAACCACCTTAACTCGATTTTGTCGATAATACGCAAATTGGTTAGGAAATTAGTAATTTGAAATACAAATACATTTGGGAAAATAAATTCAGAAACATGACAGTCTTGCCCATCACATATTGTAATACAGGGAACCTTTCGAGGAGATAATTGTAAGACAAGAAAAACCATAGAATGAAAATGAATTGTTGTAATGAATCACGTTGCATGCCCTTAATGGTATAGATATATTATACAATATACCTGTATGATCCCCATGCATCACTAATTAATCATTCTTAATCATGTGCTTAGATACCTGGCAACATTCTTTATTTATTTTGTCTTTGATTCCTTTTTTGGGGTTGAAGGCGGAGAGCTGGGCGCATAAAAGTGCATACTCGTTATTTTAAAAGTTTAAATTACATCGGAACAATATTCAGTTTTTAATGTTACATGTAATTATAATTTTACTTATAATTTTTATTTTATTAATTTTTTAAAAAATTTTAAATTTCATAATTTTCAACGAATCAATAACTGGTACATAGAGAAATAATATTTTGTAAGTACAATTAGTAATTTTCTTTTATGAATAGTAATCCATCCAAATGTGAAGTTTCCTCTCATAACAACAGTTTTTTACTCTTGGAAGAGATTATTCTTTGTTGGATTAAGTAGCTCTTCCTTATAGCTAGGGTTAAGATAAGTACTAAAGAAAAAGAATAGTAAAAAAGATATCCAAAGTTATTTGTCCTAAGTAGTATCTTAATTAGATGCAGTTGTCATGTGGATCTTAGTGATTTTCTAGATGGAAGTAAAATGTTCTTTATGAATGTTCTAGTCTAATATAAGTTGTTCATTTAATTATTTACTAATTGCCTTGTTGTTTATGCAAATTTGTAGGGCTTGGTTTTTACTCCAACGGAAGATAAAAAGTTCAAGACTTGAATATCTTTGATCTTGAACAGATCTAAAAAAAATAAAAGTATTAAAGTTTTAAACTTGGTCCGTTTCATTATTTTGTATTTTCTGCATGTTCAAGAGTATGTAATGGGTTGTGTAAACCATATCAATTAATTTGTTATGGTTAAGATTTCGAGGGGATTTTGTAATAAAGATTTATTTTATTTTGCAACTTTTATATGAGTTTTCTTGATTTTATATGCCTATTTGCTATTAGGTGAAGACAACAAATGGTTATATTTCTTTTAATTTCACATAAAAGTATTTGCTGGGAGATAAGTTCACTACAATTGACACTCTTGGTCACAAACCTCATTTTCCGGAAGATAATTTTGTCAGAAAATAGTTTTTGCGGCCAATGTTTTGCTGCAAATAGTTATTTGCGATGTTTTTAATCATTACAAATGACTATTTGCCACCAATTCTCAAAAATAAAAATCCATTATGTTACAACTATTAGGGATAAAAGTTTCTTTTCGTCTTAAATAAAATCCATTTGAATGATATTTTTTACATTTGAACGACTACTAGGGATGAAAGTTTTTTCGTCCAAAAATAAATAAAAAATTCATTCGAACGCTTTCGAATGGAAATTACAAATTTCATTCTAAAAAATATTTTGAGAAAGACTTTTTGAGACAAATTAAGATGAAAGAATTTCATCTTAAAAAATTTTTAGAGACGAAATCAAAACTTTTTGAGATGAAAAATTTTCATCACTAAAAAATAAATTTGTTGTATTGTATATCCAACGTGTAAAGATAATTATGAAAAGATCGGATTCAAGGTGATACCAAAAACAATTACTGTGCATGTGAAGTGCCAAGTATTTATCAGAGCTCCACGTGGACTTATCAGAAATTTAATTTACATTTTATCCATTTGTTTCTTGTGTTTCGCCCTACATGCAATAAATTACGAACTAAGATATATTGTCATATAAATAATTAAATATCGATCGTACGTACGTAGTCTATACGATGAATAATATTGTTAGGACGCGTGTATGAATACATGCAAGAGTTCCACTATTTAATTACTCTTATTTTTATTTAAGGCTACTTCTACGAGTACTCCTTGCCTCTCAATCTATATTTGAGAGCCATGCATATAGAAAGTGTCCCCAATAACATCCCTCTGATGATCTCTCTCTCTCTCTCTCTCTCTCTCTCTCTCACCTTGTTTTTTACGCCAATAGTTTTAAAAAGAAGCCGTGGACAACCCCATGATAATGCTGCAGGAAGATTAAAATAAGGCCAAAATATGTATACATGAGGCATCATGTGTTCAACTTGCAATATAATGCTGTTTTAAAGATTAAAATAGCTCAAATATGCATGTAGGCACGTTAGATCTCTCTGTGTGTCGCCATTGGTCCTCCCATTTCAGTTCTCCATGCATAGCATGGGAATTCTCAATTATTTTCAGATCTGCCTTCTCTGAATGCGATATATATTGAACTGCCCAAGCGATCCAACCAGAATGACCTAAATTTCATGTTAATCATTTGCCCGATCGAGCTGCAGAATTAATGTGTTAATGGACCTTTCTGATCTCTCTCTCTCACCTACAGAAAAAAGGATTCTCTAGATATGCTGATTGAGCACGTCGTTTGTGGGATATTGCATTTATATTGAAAATGATCGTAGAGGAATTATTTTGTACTTTAGCTCCAGCCTCCTATTGCATGCACATGTACTGTATACTGCTTATTTTATTGATTATTTTAATAATCAAACATACACATGTATGGATTTGCTGAGCACTAAACAAATAAAAACGGAGATTATGCAGATATTTTTAGTCCTAACCATTGAGTGTGAGCGCCCAAACCTCTTGGAATTCATGATCATTTGTTTTTACCCAATAAATAAATAAAACAAGAATCAATTCAGATTAGTCCTAGCTAGGAAATGAGCCAATTAATACTCTATTCATAGAATAATTTAAGTGCTCATTCTCTACAGTACTAGATATCTTCAGACGTTGTGTATATAGTATATATATAACATCAGCATGTTTTGATATGTGAATGTATGATAATTTAGTTTTTTATTTTGATGTGATCTGGGTTTGGGCAGTTATGATTATTTGTAGCCTCCAGGTATCTGGTTCATGTAATCATGGTTTTCCTCTGTCATAAGTGATGATTATCAATAAATTTGGAGTACCGTCTTTTTTTTTTTTTAAATATATATATATTTATATATATAACATCAGCATGCTGCATGCATGCAGCATTTGCAAGACATGAAACAATTATGCTGTTTTCTTTCTGCGAGTTAAATTCCTTTTCTTTTTTTTTATTTTCTTGTTTGCTGGCCGGGAGGGGTGTGGGTTTTGAAAGATCAAAGTACAAGTTGGATCATGTACATGTCAGTGTATACACTGGTCGGCATTTTCCGTGTATACTCTCATGAAACGCATGACAAAAGGAGATATATATCAGAGATAAGAGACAGCATCATGATCAATATATAACAAAGCATGTGCACCGTGTGACGCAACAGAAAAAGATGCATGCACGCTAGCTAGCTACTCCCTTTCAAAAGAATTCTTTTCCACTTTTTTTTTTTTTTGCAGTTTTATCAAACAGTAACACGATTACCTAATGGGGAAAAGAACAGAAAAAGAACAAAAAAATGCCGCACTGCTGCTGCTCCCTCTCGCTCGCTATTGCAAGCTTGTTTTCCAATGTTATTCCGTCAGGCCATTTCACTGCAGTTTTAAGCAAAAATCGATCCAGTCAATGTCTTACATGCCATATTATTACTGTTGGCTTGGATGAAAACAAGAAAAATTGAAAGACAAAGGTTCTTAATTAGCTCTTATTCTTACGCCAAAAAAGTTGTTCCAGCACCAGCTTGAGATAAGGAATACATGAGGAAGAGAACGACCGACCACACACGCAATATCCCAACTTGTTATTAAAGCACACCACAAAATGCTCCCTAACTGCCCAAGTTTGTGTCGGTGGAAATTAATATATAGATCTACTTATATGAGAAGGAAACGGAAGTGGATTGTGGACCCTTTTATCTCTATTTGTGTAATTTGGACCCCCTGATTAATCTATATTTAAATGGCTCGCCCCATGGATTTTGTACTAGTTGATGAATCGCTCATGATGATCTACACAAAATATGTTATCTTCGATTTGGAAATAAGGAATGAATTTGAGGAGAAAATTAGGAATAAAAAGTGTGTGAGTGCTCTAAGCATAAATATATAAAGTTAAACCACAAGACCATACCTAACTCAAAGCATTATACTATACAAATTACAATCTTGCTATGTTGAGAAAAATAAGATGGAACTCAACTAATAATAGAATGATTTTAAGGCCACATCTGTGACTGTGAGCCCGAGTCCAGTTCTGGCAGCTAACCGACAGTTGTGGCCCAAGCCTAAATTTCGAAATGACCTGAGGCATACAATCTCTACTGTTTTTGCAATGCCGATAATAAAATCTGCCACAGATAATAAAATCAAAAGCATGTAGGGAAGAAGAAATCGTAGAAGAGCCAGATTTCAGTGACCAAAGTCGGACATTTCTCGAAAAAGCTAGCCATGTTAGGATGTTTCCCAGTGAGGTCCAATTAACCACCACAGGTCCACTGATCACTAATAGACATCTCGCATTTATGAAGGATCCAGGCAGGGGGGCTACCCACCTTTCATTTTCCATTCCATAATATTACTACAATTAAACCAAGACTGGTAGCACTAGCATTCCTCTTGCTTAAAGCCATTTTTGCCGTTTGGCTTTCCATGCCATGCATTTTTCATCACTATTACCAGGAATTGTTAATAATTTTAATAGATAAGAGACCCAAAAATACAAAAAACCTTTCAGCTCATTTGAACAGGCAATGCTGCTAATCCAAAAGAAACCATGCATGTTAGAACTGTACAAAATAGACGAGGAAAATAAGGAGTTCAGAGGAGGCGGTTCAAGTGAAATCGCTACTATAAAATAATATGGCTTCGTTTGATTACATAAATAAGATGAGATAAACGTTAAAAATTAAATAAAATATTATTTTTATTTTGAAAAATTAAATTATTTATTATATTTTATGTGAACGGTTAAAAAGACTATAATAACTACATGAAATAAATCTTGGTAACCAGACCAGCCTTTAAGATAGAAACGATAGGACAAATATTCACCTCGTCGCGAAATGTCCCCTTATAAAGTAGCGGTTGACCGGTGTATAGTAACCCGACCGCATCAATCTCCAAGTCATTGTCTGTCTAGTGTCTCTCTCCTCTAACCAACGGCAGATTCAATCCATGAACCACCCCCATGTGTGCGCACATGAACTTGTATTAGGAGATGATGAGGTCTCCACACTCCACACTGTACACATGGTGTCCCAAATGGATAAAATACCACTGAAATGAAATCCACTAGAAAAGCAGTAGCTACAGTTCTCACTATCTGCATAAGAAACATTGATAACCACAGTTCCCTTTTATCTTTCTCAACAACCTTAATCATATCGTGTTGGCATTGATTGTTCCATGTACAAAAGATAGGCTGTTAAATTGAACACATGTTTTAACTTAATGAGAAAAACAAAAGAAAGTAATTTAATCATCACTTTGTTGCTTCGTGGTACAATTTAAAAGGTAGTTGAATGGTCACAGACAGCCAGCTGTTAGCACCTGCTGCTATCCCTCCATACCGCTTTTTTATTTACGATGCGCCTCAATATCTGAGATTAGCTTTATTGGCTTGTTCTTCTTTTGTTGATACTTGGCATATGAATACCACACACCACCAGCAGTGTTGATAACCAATCCACTCACGTTCAAAGCATGAACTTGAACACCACCCAGTAACACAAAACCAAGGGTCTGAGATACCAAAAAAAAGATTACATAAAAAACTAAGAATTAATACGAAAGCATATGTCAGATGTGTTAGTTCAAGAAACTCATAATATTTTATTTCTTAAAAAAACCACAAGCCGTTTCAAATATCAAGACAGGAAAACAGAAGAAATATCAATGCCTTTAAGGATGTGTAATGGGCTGGTTATTAGAAAATTCCAAATTTTCCTTCCCTATCACCAAACTTATGTAAAACAAACAAAGACTAAAGATCCTCGATGCATACCGTGGAGCCAACCCCTTTAAGAACGCCAACTATTGTTGTTGTTAAAGCAGAGTTGACTATGGTACATAAAAACATGGTGAAGTTGAGGACAATGCCCATTACCAATGAAAGAATAAGGATCACCAAAAAGTATAAGGAATTACTCTGCATATTAAAGACAAATTTCATGTTAGATATCGATTTAATGTTAAGATGCACAATCTACTATAGGTAAACAATACCAAATGAAAAGCATTCTACCACTTCCAACAAGAAACTGAATCTTAATGATGTAATGAACTGAAATGAACCCTGCCTATTTATATTTTGTTCTTTTCAGTATTCTTATTAAAAGCTTGACTCAAATAGGTCTAGGTAACAAATGCATAATTCTGGATCCATCAGGCAGACTTTTGGATGTGCTATGCCACATACTCTTTTCATAGATGCAGGCACCTTCCTTTGATTTTGTTTGGTAATATTTATGGGCTAAAAACTACAAAGATACATTTTGTTGGAATGATGCAATATGAGTAGGCGTAACAAAGTCATCACACCTAACAATAAGGAAGAAATGGTTTTCAAGGAGATTTGGCTATCAAACTTCAAGCTATTAGAATACAGTTTCAAGCACCCATTGATATCCTACTACGTCCATATAAAAAAAAAAAAAGAATGACATCAGGGAACTAACAGTCCAGCACTTATTTGATCAATGACTGTTAGATAGAATGTTCATGATAGTCTTTATTATTTCATGCTCAAGCATTATTATTATTTTTATAAGTATTTCGTGCTCAAGCATTATTACTCTCCGAAAGGATCAAATAACACTAAAAAAGCCAGTTTAGATTCTGACCTTTGCAAATAATAGTGATATAGAATTTGGAAACTCTCCTGTAGCTATGATGAGAAACAGCAAAAATGGAAGGGACAAAGTACTGTTGTAGAACATGATTTCAACTGAAGAAAGCCCATCCTCTGCACCAGACTTCTCAACCAAGACTAGGTACATGGTCTGCATTGCGCATGAACAATTCCATTTTTAAAGCTCACATATTATGAGCTCCAAAAAAATCCGCAACTTTAAAGCTAATAGACATCCATTAGGCAGTATTTTTGTTGTCTTTGTTTTAGTTTTAGTTTTCTGGGTTGTTTTTTTGTTCTGGAAGTTGTAGGCTTCTCCTTTGTATACCTCCTGTGTACCTGGGCTTAGGCCTATTTCTTCAATAAAATTATTACTTATCAAAAAAAAAGTATTTTTGTTGTCTTTGTCCCTCTTCAACATGGTCCAAGCTCTGGCAGTCTCAATCGTCTCACAAAACCCAAATCAAGAACAGTATTTAAAGCAACTAGCCAATTACTTGTTAGAAAAAAGGCAACTAGCCAAGTCACTGGCTGTTTGCTCAATTATTGTTTGAGAGCCACTGATTGTACCTTTTTGAATTATCAACAGCCATACAGGAGACCAGGTTGAGGAATCCTCGATGTTGGTGAAAGTAAAGAGGGATAATGATACCAAAATTGGGGTAAGCATTGATACTGCGTTGCAGCTCCCAAAGAGGTAGAGGGATTTGCTACAGCAAGTGCAGAAAATGTGGCAGAGTTTCAGGATTCTACAAATCAAAGTTTTGAAAGACGTGTTAATTTTGAGGAATTGAAGCACTGGATGGGTTCTTATATAATGTTGGGTTTGATGTAAGGGATGAACGTGAGGAGGTCAGAGGATGCAGATGGCAAGAAGGGCATGGGAGATTTGGCTAGAACCTGGCCACGCTTTTTTTATTTTTATTTTTTCGCACCCCGGGCGCGGGGGGGGGGGGGGGCATTAACCTATCTTCAATAAACTGACATGAAATTTGAATATCTAACCATTCAAAGTTCAAGAAAAAAGGTCCGACCTGGAAAAAAACAGAAGTAAGGGCCATGCTGTATCCAAAAAGGTCAAATGAAAAATCTCCCAGCGCAGCAATGATAACTCCAGCAGCAGTCAATAGAACAGAAAGAGACACCTGAAATTTAATAAAGAAGCCACGACAGATTAGAACTTACTAATCGAAGATAATAGTCATGGAGATTATTCTGCTAGTTTAACATAATACTTATCAAAGATTCCAGGAAAAACCACTGCACTTAAAACAAATACCAGTTTGAGCCTACAAATCTAACATACGAGCTCCTTTATTTAGGATCGGGACATGGAGTACAACATAACACTAATAACTAATTGACAGCTGGGTTGGGCTTAGTCAAATAATTTTTTAAAGCACCTAAATTTCAAAAGACCCAACTAGAATTCAACTTTCCTAAATGTTAACTAGTTGGGCAAGGCACTCTTTCAATCATGATTACACCTTTAAGATGATAACATGGTAATAATTATGATATCCTTGGATTGTGACAAATATATTGTCTGCATACTACTCCCATTGGTTAGATTTTGTTCAGGAACTTATCAAAAAAATATTTTGTTCCGGATATGATACCTGTGTCACAAACTTATAATCTCCTTAAAGGAATTTAAGCTCATGCTTATTAATATAGGAGTCGTTCTATGGTGCATATACTACATATCATGATATCACTAGTGTTCACCGCTGATTGAAATATTAAGTACTGTCCACTGTAGATCACATCAAGAAATCTGTTTGTACTTTCCACTCAAGGTTTAGACTGCAATTACGGCTTTAACTAAGCAACTAACTTTAGACACCAATAATAAAAGGAACAAGTTAAAAACACCTACTCGACAATGTTAACATGAAGTTCAACCAAAATACAATTGGCATGCTGGATAAGATTATTATTATTTTGATAAATAAGAACCCTTTATGATCAAATGAAACTAGGCGAAGCCCATGTACACATGAAGTATACAAAAGAGACACCTAATTACATTCTAGAAAGCTGAAAAGAAAACAAAAACTCATGAACATTCACTCCCTTTAGCACAATAGCAGAAAACCACTGAACCAAAGAAGACACAAAAAATTCCAGATTTCCTCCACAGCTCGCTCCTTCTTGTTGAAGCACCTCTCATTCCTTTCCATCCACAAACACCACATTAAGCACAAAGGAATCATCCTCCATGCCCGCTGCCAGTTGAGAACTATTATGATGCCTATGCCAACATGCTAGAAGCTCCACCACACTCTTTGGCAAACCCAACTCAACCAAGCTCTACTAAAAATGCCAACCCATAACTTCCTAGCCACCTCACAATGTAGAAGTAGATGCTCAATCGATTCACTGTTTTTCTTACACATGAAACAGCACTCTATTAAAATCATCCCACTTTTCCTTAAATTTTCAACCGTCAAAATCTTCCCTAGAGCAGCTGTCCAAGTAAAAAAAGCAACTTTAGACGGCACAAAAACCCTCCAAATACTCTTCCACGGAAATGAGATATGCTATTGATCTGTCAACACCTTATAAAATGATTTAACAGAAAATTGTTGCTCCCCGTATGTTTCCAGTTCCACAGCATTCGATCTCTCCCATTTCCTCCTATTTTCAGGGAATACAAAAAGCTGAAAAAACCTGCTATCTCATCAATTTCCCAATCCTGTGCATTTCTAGTAAAAATCACATTCCAATGCACAGTCCCATTACCACGACACAACACCTCTGAGACAACAGCCTACTAATTTCCAACCAAGCTGAAGACATCCGGAAAAACAGTATGAAGAGTCACCACACCATTCATCAAACCAGAAACGTATACTTGCACCCTCTCCACCCTCGAACTTAAGATGTTTTTCAAAAATGTTCCACCCCTTTTTAATAAATTTCCAAAGGCTCATACCATAAGTCCCCCTACCCTCCTCCAACCCCCCCCCCCCCCCCCCCCCCCCCCCCCCCCCCCCCCCCCCCNCTCCACAACCACTTTCCTGATAGAGCTTTATTAAAAATGTTCAAATTTAGCACTCCCAACACAATCGGACTGCTCACCCTTTGCCAACTCACAAGATGAAATTTATTCTCTTCCCCCATGACACCCCACAAAAAAGCTCTAAACAATTTTTCAATCCAATTTGCCACACCCACCGGTAATGGAAATAAAGAAAGAAATAATGTAGGGAGATTGGAAATGGTACTAGTTGTAAGGATTAATCTCCCCCCTTTTGTTAGATATAGCCGCTTCCAACCCGAAAATCTTTTCTCAAAATTCTTTACAACACCATCCCAAATATTCTTTGCTTTGAAAGATGCCCCCAATGGAAGCCCAAGATATTTCATTGGAAGGGAAGCAACTTTGCTGCCCAACAAATCCGCTAGAAGGTTAATATTCTCCACATCCCCCACCGGAACCAATTCTAACTCTTCCAAGTTCACCAATTCTGACTTTCCCAAGTTCACCTTGAGGCACGAAACAGCTTCAAAACACAATAGAACAGCCCTTAAAGCTTGAATCTGTCCACTATCAGCATCACAGAAAATAAGAGTATCATCCACAAACAATAAGTGGGAAATGGATAAAGCACCGTTACTGTTGTTTCCCACTGAGAAACCATCTTCTCAGTATATAAAAAAGAAACGCCCAACACACATGGTCATATGCCTTTTCCATGTCCAACTTGCAAAGAACCCCCGGAATACCTTCCCTCATTCGGCTGTCCAAGCACTCATTCGCAATCAGAACTGAATCCAACATTTTCCGAACCCGAACAAAAAGCATTTTGAGGTTTAGAAATAGTTTTATCCATCACCAAACTCATACGATTATCTAACACTTTCGAAATAATTTTATAAATCCCGCCTACCAAACTAATAGGACAGAAATCTTTCATGAAGTAAAACTCTATAATCAATCCATGAAAAGCAACTTCACATATATAAAATAAGAGCATCATCACAGACCTGTGTCGTAGGTCTCCCTTTTCCAGAAAATAATCCAGCAACCAGGACTGCAAGTGGTGTGAGTCTCTTTATCGCAATATACATCGGAATATTAACTCCTTTTAAACTCGCCAATGCAAATGCCACGTTAGCATTGTAAAACAATGAAATTGGGAGAAGCTTTCTAGCCGTCAACATATCTAAAGATCCGGATTTTGTGTATCCCATTCTTTGACCCAAGTGTATAAGCAAGGTGGTTGCCAATTGCTAAGATAATTAAGAACAGCAAACAAGATTCACTATTAACAGTCACAAAAACCATCACAAAATTAGTGAAAGAGCAAGTGCACTATTTTACTTTCACAAAGTCATACCTGCAAAGTGAGGAGGGTCATTGAGTGCGCATATTGAATAAGTATGGCCTTATTGATAAAAACCATCGCCATTGAAGCAATCCCATATGACAAGGCTGCAGACAAACTACATGGGCGATGGTGCAGAGTTACAACTGGCACAATGAGAATTAAGATATCTTATATGTGGCAAAACTGTTTGTTAAAAACAATGTCTGATCAATATCATACACAGCCATCTAATTTTTTTTGATAATTAATAAGATATTTTATTTATAAGAAAGTAGGCATAGCCCAGGTAAACTGGAAGTATACATGTGAATACAACTATTTAGGAACTAAAAACAGTTACAAGGAAGTCATGGAAGCTAAGACCATTCAAATCTAAAGCAATGGCCCACATAAATAAAGTCTTCAACAAAAAACTCCTAAACTCTTCCGAGGAGCGTTCATGATCCTCAAAATGTCTACTGTTACTTTCGCACCAAATGCACCAAAAAATACATAAAGGAGCCATCTTCCACACAGCTGCTATCTGTGGTGTCCCAGTAATCCCTCTTCAACTTGCTAGTAGTTCCACCACCCTTCCCGGCATTACCCATGCAATTCCCATTCTACTGAAGAAGTCATTCCAAATTTCTCGTGCAAACTCACAATGTAAGAGTAGATGGTCCACTGATTCACCACTATTTCTACACAGCCATCTAATTAACACGATTAAATTCGCTTTCACACAAAAATGGCATAAACATGAGCACGACTCTATTGCCAGAGGACATTCAGACTTGGATATATCATATCCATGGTTCAGTTGAATTATAACTTGTAAAACTCTGGATTCTGTATAAGAAGGTGGTAAATGGGATCCCACATTGTTTCGAATGGAGAAGTTCAAGCCCTTTATAATGATTTCAAGGGACTCCAATTGCAACATTAATTAGTTCCATTAGAGTATGGATTTAGATGTGGTTTGGGCCTTCATTAAGTTGTTAAAATTTAGAAATTGAGCCGTCGAGATTGTAATTTCTTAGATTGTGTATATAAAGGTGGTAAATGGGACCCACACTGTTCTAATTGCAACATTGACTGGTCCTTTTTTAGTATAGACCCAGATATGGCTTGGGTCTTCTTTGTATCATTACATAACTTGTTCATTAGTTATAAACATGACAGCCAATTTAATTAAGAAACATATAATTGGCACGTGCAGTCAAGAAAAAGATCTGGATGGGCTTCAAAAAGAAAGTACGTCTTACTCTTATCACCTCAAACTTGTATAAACTATTTTGAACGCGGCACACCAAAATTAAAAACTGACAACTAAGCCTTGAAATCTTAAATGCTTTACTTAGGATTAGATAAGGCATTATGCTGGTCCTTGAAAGTTAGTGATAGCGTTCATAATGCTGCTGCGACGATTAATCATTCAAATCCATCAAATTCTAAGGTTTCAAGACATTGCTTAAATTGAGATTTAGTGACAGCAAACGAAGCAACTTAGCTACTAGTAGCAAAGGAATCTGGATGAAAAAATAATAATCATAATCATAAATGGAAGAACCTCAAATGTGGACTCATATTTGAGTCATTTAAATTTTCCATGGTCGACGACGAGAGGATGGTTACGAGATCCAGATATAGAGAACGGTCTCACTGCCACTCCAGTGACGTCATCGCCAAAAAAACTCCAATCACGGCCCCAAATTCACCGCCAATTCATACAGAAATCCTGCGAATCAAAGTAACCCTAATTCGATTAGTCGCCGAGAAAACCAGCAAAAATAAATAATTAAGAAAAATAATGAAGCGGGCTAAGATTAAGGGAAAAAAAAAAGTTAACCTGGTTAAAGTAGTAGATAAAATTACATTGTTGCACAAGAAAAAGATCGATAGGTGCGGGCTTTGTAAACGATCAGGTTACTGGATCGGATATCAAAAGGGGAAGGGAGAATTTTCTGAGTGTAATGGAGCGTGGTTCGCGTGGAGTGGGTGTGGAGCGCGAGAGAGAAATGAATATATAAATTGAAAAGAAAAGGAGTAAAAAACAGAGGGTTGTGGGTTTGACGAAATAGCCAGCGTAGAAGTGCGCGAGGGCGGGCAATCACATGGCAAGTGCAAAGATGTGAAAGCAATCGCCATCGGATGTGGAATGGACGCCATTGCTGTCGCGCCAAAAACTGGAGCAATTAGTAAAGTTCCGAGGTTCGAGTGGGGTCATCGTTACGCTCTTCAACTTGTTCAAATGTGATTAATTGATGGTAACGGACATTGCTGTTTTTCAACGTGCTTTTCGTCTACTTTTTAGCTAGCTAATCAGTGAATGCAAGGAAAAACTTGTGCCGCTGTACAAGCTAAGATTTGTTTTCATAATTATCTCCAATCTTATTTCATTTGATGACTATAATTTTTTTAAATTTTTATATAAAATAAAATAAATAATTTAATATTTTTAAATTTTAAAACAAAATTAAAATTAAAAAATATATTTTAATATTATTTGAACTTTAATTTCAACTCATCTAAGTGGACTCAAGTTCAAGCCCGACTCCCTTAAGCCCGTTTAGATAATGAGATAAAATGAAATGAGATGAGATAGTTTTAAATAAAAGTTAAAAGTTAAAAAAAATATTATTAGAATATTATTTTTTAATATTATTATTATTTTAAAATTTTAAAAAATTGAATTATTTATTATATTTTATTTACAAATCTAAAAAAATTATAAAAATAAAATAAAATAAAATAAAATCGTTTCTGTATCTATTAGGAAAAATAATAATTGAGACACAAGATAGTCCGCTACTCAGATAAGGTTTCTTCCTATAGGCTAGCCCGTTACTCCGTTTGATCCGTCATTTCGAGCAGGAGATTGTGACCCAACAGATGGGACGAGAACTTATTATGATATTTTTTATAGAAAAAATTACCATGTCGACCAATTCTTACCGCTCTATTTGATCGTTGGGAAAATTTTTTTATTTTTATTTTTATTTAATGATTAAAAAAATAATTTTAAGTATATTGATATATTTTTTTATTTTTAAAAAATATTTAAAATATATAAATAGAGAATATTTTTTTTTTTTAAACAACTAGTAGTAACAATGACCCGCTCATTTTTTATTAATATCATAATAAAGGGAAGGTCCAACCCAAACATGGTTGGGCTCGAAAACATATCCTCGTTTGTAAACACGTTGGGTTGGTGTTTGCGAACAATAATACTGAACAAGTGGCATTGACCATTGAGTTTCTAAGAGAAAATAATTTTGTCTATTAGAGCATTAAAGCAAGAAAAATATTTTAGTTGTAAATAGATTTTATAAAAAATAATTTAAAAACTTGATTTTAAAATAGATTTAACATATCATATATAAGTACATCAATTTATAAATTTATTTTTATAAAATCTTTTTATGCCTATAATACTTCTCGTAAAGGTATACCTCCTTTTATTCTCCTAGCCTTTTTTTTTTTTTTTTTTTAAGTAAATAAAAATATTGTTCTTGGAACATGAATAATGTCTACTACATATAATGCCAACATCATTTGGATGTTGCCACTGACACTAGAATATTTGCATTTTGCAGCTAGCTTAACAGGCTTTTCTTCTTTGAGTCCTTCTATACAAAGGAGAAGGAGAAAATGGAAAAAATCACGCTGGGGGTGAGGCTGACAAGGGAGAAGATCAAGCTGGGTATGAGTCTGACGAGGGAGAAGAGGAAATTGAAGGCTAGGGTGAGGGGCGTTAGTACGAGAGAACCGGATTCGCTCGTGAGGAGTGTGGTGTGTGATACAGAAACCGAGAATTGAATAGATTTATTCTTTCTTTCTTTAATGAAAATATTTTCACTAGAGGTGGGCTGCAAGTCATACCACCATTCTGTAATCTCGGCTGAGCGCAGAATGCTTTTAGCACATCTGAGATGGGTGAATTATGGTCATGCATCATCTATCTCGGATCAAATCCAAAATGTCTATATAAATTAAGAACTCTGCATAGATTCTTAATATGTAAGCCTGTTTGCAACACAACATGACTAGCACATGCAAACATCAGCATTTCCCACGATAAAAATTTTAAATGGCACATCGGATATGTACATGCAATGCAACCATCAACATTTCTCAAAATCAAAATTCTAAACGACATAATAGATCAGACAAGTTTGATGCTCCATATTAAGTTGTCTCTCAAGTTCAGCCTACCAGGTAAATCTTTCAAATACGTACTACCGGATAGAAGAAAATGATCATCAGCGGAAAAGTCATGCTTCCCTTCATTTTCCCATCTCTCTTGACAAACAGTTGCATGGGTCTTACTTCACTGCAGCTCTTGCACTCATGGATGAGTGATAGGTGGTGCTTCTTTGTTTCCTGTAGGAGGTATAAACATCATCATATTGACTTGCTTCATTTGGATTAGCTGTGGCACCAAGTCCCAACCTTCCTGATCCTGACTTCCGATCTACACTTCCATCAGCATATGCCCCCGTCTCAGGGTCCACCTGCAGGTTCGGGGGAGGAGGGATGCAAGCTCCTCCCTTGCGTACTGCAGGTTCTCTCTCATACTCATCTTCATCTCTTGAATCAGCATTAATGGGCCCTTCAGAAGGATTAATCTCTCCAATGTCTTTGAAGAATTTCGACACACTATCAAGAATTTCAGATTGAGGAACATTGGATGGAGGAATTACAGTTGGTATGTCCAAAGGGCTCATGGGAGAGTAGGGCACCCCGCTACCAATCTGCATCTTTCTGACCATTCCAGGAATAAGACCGGGTGGAAACAAAGGATATGGTGGCAATTTTTCACCATTGCCAGCAGTTGGGCCTGGCAATAAATGGGATGTGGGCTGTTGGTTTGATGGTTGAACAGAAGCTGATATGGTCATGGGTCCCATAAAAGCACCACCGGGGCCTGAGTTTGGAAGAAATTGCTTGGTTGCTAGAGATGGCGGAATGGCTTGGGCAGAGGCTGCATGTTTATCAGGAAGCTCTTGATCTGGTAAATTCCTATCAGGTAGCCACTGCTGGATGTTATGGTTTGTTGAATGCTGCGGCAATACTGCATGAAATGAAAATTAAGTGCAATTTATAGCATTCTTTATTTATAGAGACATATGCATAGACACATCTAGGCGCCTGCATTGAACCAAAAGAAACCCAGTCCTGCTGCCCCTAAAACATAATAGAAACATATAAGGGGTTTTGGAATGGGATGGGGGTCGTAAAATTGCCTCCTCAACCCCAGGTTTATTACATGGCAAAAGCACCAGCTTCGGCAAGGCTTTGACGATTTGAGAGAGTAGGTTAGAGAGAGAGGGGGAGAAAAGCATAGCTTACCAGCAGCCGGATCTGTTGAACCACTGGTGGTTGGAAGCCCTGAAAAAGAATTAGTTGGTGGTCCAGCAATCATCTCACCCTTAAGATCGTCGATAGTATTCTGATAAAAAATATCTTTGGAAGCCCACAACTCTAAAATCTTCTGTAACCTTGTCTGATTTTCCTCCTTGTTCTGAGGGTTGTGATAAATCCTCCTGAGCATGGAACCTAAAACAGGTACAAATGCAAGCGCTTCATTATCAAGGTCAGGGCTTGTCCTCCTTAGTAAGCTGTAAATTTTGCAAAGCAATATTAGTTTTTTTTTTTTTTAATAAGTAAAAGCAAGACTAATATATGTAAACCATGAAACAAAATACATCTAACCAAAAATTGAGAAACTTGGGAACAAGCATAATAGTCGACACTAGTTTTCGATGCTCATTACAAGGTGAAGATAGGTGACCTATGACAATATTTTGGCATGAGTATGCATCCCTTAGAACTTGAAAAAAGTGGTTCGCCTCCAAGAAGAGGTCCATCTTTTTACTGCATCATGTTAAAGAGTAAAATTCATTCCAAATTTTCTTATTGAACTTAGAATACCCCTTCCAACATCTAAATTCAATAAGTGACTACAGTTCATCTTCAACATCTAAAGTTTTGAACTTGATGTTATGTACCTTTGAGATTGGATAGGTCATGTCACAGCGGGTGGTGGAAATGATGGCTTGTTGGCTTTGGTTCCTTTGTGTTTGATCTGGTGTATTTATAGGGAATGTAATGCTCGAGCCTTGGGAAATTGTGTGGATTCAGTGTTCAAATTATGAACAAACAATTTTCTTTTGGATGGTTGCATAGTGCATACAATAGTTTAAATTTCACGAAGTTTCGTGGAATTATGATCTTTCTCTTCTTCCACATAGTTGGGCATTCCCACCCTCTATGCTGTGTATGCAATTGCACTTTAGGGGAGGTGGAAGCACAAGTTCGATGTAATTTGTGTCAATTTTAAGGGTTTTTTCTACTCTTTTCTTTTTGATTGTCAATGTAAGAGCTCTTTGTGCACCAACTATTCCTGCCATAGGCAATCTCCTGTCCTAAACATAATTTGGCAAGTATATGATGCTCAGCTGGTGTTCCTTTCTCAAAGCAGAACTACCATGGACATTAGGGAAAATAAGAGAAGACTACCTGAGCTAGGTCCCTAAGGGTGGCCACCAAACAAAGCCAGAATAGGATTCGGACTCAGGGGTGCACTTCCCAATCAAGAACTCCAAGCTGAAGAAACTCCATGGGATTATCTTAAGGGAGCTTCTGATACTGAGTTGTGGTGGTTTCTAGGGAAACACTCAAAGAATCCGAAGTTGAACAGCCAACTTCATGGTGGAAAACAAATTTGATGGATGGAAAGGACAGATTTTTTTTTTTTTTTTTTTTTTTTTTGTGTCGGGGAACCTCTCGAAGGCAGGGCCCTTTGGACCCACCCCTGCAGAGTAAACCCCGGTCCCATGCATTGCACCCTTGGAAGAGAATTTATTTGCCTGTGTACTTGGACTATGCCTTTTTACTTGAAATAAAATATCTCTTATTACCTATCAAAAAAAAAGAATTTATTTGTCTAAGGGGGGAAGACTAACTCTGATAAAGAGCACTTTGTCCAATCTGCCCACATATTTCCTTTCACTTTTTCCTCTTCCGGCTAGAGTTGAAAAGAGGATAGAAAGTTTATTTCGAAATTTCTTATGGGAAGGAAATGGAGAGGATAAGAAGTTTCATTTGGTTAGTTGGAAGAAGGTTTGTCAACCATTGGATTG
>QEOT01000675.1:693422-719003 GCA_003123785.1 Pterocarya stenoptera
AGATTCCTTCTCCAACAATTTCAGATTGAAGGTGGGTGATGGAAAGAGGATTCTCTTTTGGCATGATTTGTGGTGTGGGGATACTGCTCTCAAGCTGGAATTTCCTTCTCTATTTAGAATTGCTAGGGATCATAATGCATCTATTTATGATTCTTACTGCAGTAGTAACAACAAGGTTGAATGGAATATCATTTTTACAAGGGACGTTAATGACTGGGAAGTGGATGAAGCTAAGGCTCTACTGGTAAAATTCTACAATTCTAAGGTGGTGCTTGAAAGAGAAGATAGTATGGAGTGGATTTCTGCTGGAAATGCTAAGTTTTCAGTCTCATCTTATTACAGAATTTTGTCAAGCCTTAGTAGTTGTGAGTTCCCGTGGAAAAGTATTTGGAAAGTAAAAGTTCCCTCTAAGGTTGCTTTTTTCTGTTGGGTGGCATCTTTGGGTAAAGTATTGACCACTGATAATCTTAGAAGGAGAGGTATGCTTATTGCTGATTGGTGTGTTATGTGTAAACGGAATGGATAATCAGTAAATCACCTTTTTCTTCACTGTGAAGTGACTAGTTATTTGTGGAATGAGGTTTTGAGTTGGATAGGATTACATTGGGTGATTCCTAAAGATGTGGTGGATCTGTTGGTAGGGTGGAAGTTTGGGAAGGGTTGTAAAAAGGCGGCGAGAGTTTGGAAGATGATTCCTCTTTGTCTTATGTGGTGCATTTGGCTTGAAAGAAATGGGAGATGCTTTGAAGATAAAGAACGTTCATTGGGAGAGCTTAGGGATTTGTTCTTGAGCACTTTGAGTTCTTGGGTTAAAGCTTTTGTTATGGAGGATAATTTTCTGCTTTTGTTTTAGTTTTCTGGTGTAAGTTTTTTTTTTTTTGGAAGATGTAGGTGTTTCCTTTGTATACGTCCTGTGTACTTGGGCTTATGCCTATTTCTTTGAATAAAATTATTACTTATCAAAAAAAAGTTTCCCTACACGGAACTGGTTAAATCGCTGGCTTTTCACCAGGAGGTGGCCCCAAAGGATTGTTTGCACCCATGTGGTGTTGAACCTTGGACGTCTTTGAAGTGAGTGATACCCCAAGACCACCTTCACCACTTGGGCCAACCCCTTGGGGTTCGGATGACAAGGACAAATAAACTTCTATTTCTATAAGCATAAAGACAAGTAGACTTTTTTTTATAAGTAAGAAAAAAAGACAAGTAGACTTAGGGCAGGTTTGGATACCAAGACAAAATACAAAATTCTCATCTCATCTCATCTTATCATTACACATTTTTCAAATCTCCATACAAAATATAATAAACAATTCAACTTTTTCAAATCCCAAAACAATAATAATATTAAAAAATAATATTTTAAACTTTCATTTAAAACAAAAAATCCTCATCTCACTCCCCAAACCTACCCTTAAAGGTTCAAAGATTTGGTTTTTATTCCCTACACTGTCATTGCTGTCATTGTTGCAAGGATGCGGGCCAAATTTGATGGATATCCACATTTCTTATTCTAATCAGCTAACTAAAATGGTAATAAAAGCATCTTTGTTAGGTGTTGTTAATAATAATAGCTCACCAACATAAACTAGAGTTGTGTTTAGGTTTCCTTATGGACAATGAACAAAGCCATAAAACACCCCCACTAAAAGAAGGTAGAAAATGGGGCAATAATATAGCTTCTACTAGAGCCCTCTAGAGAAGTATGGTTGACGAAGATCCAAAAATCAATAGCCTTAACACTTTGTTAGCAGGGATGAAAAAATATATATGAGCAAAATTTTGGGGGGAAAACTGCATGAGTAGAATCATGATTCTAAAAGACAACATTATTTGTGCAGCCATCTTGTACACACCTTGTGTACTTGGTTACGCCTATTAATAAAATTTTACTCATATAAAAAAAACATTATTTGTGCAGCCAACTTGTATACACGGTGTACTTGGATATGCCTATTAATAAATTTTTACTCATATAAAAAAAGATTATTTGTGCAGCCATAGAATATTACCTGTCAAAAAGAATGTCATTTGCAAGGTATATTATATGCAGTTGCCTCTCAGAATCATCTAGGACAAAAATCCGTTCTCTAAGTGCCTCAGCCAGTGCAGGTGCAAATGGGGATCTCTGCATGAACCAGTTTTTGGCACCCTTAATTGACTCTTTCGTACCATTTAGATTGTTAAGCACGCTATTGAGCTCCATTGCAACATCAGATGGAAGTGGTCCAGAAAGACCCCTGAAAGACTTGGATGACTGGTCATAATCTGGTCGACCATGAATCCCAAAAGACTGTGAATGCTGATGGTGCTGTGGCTGCTCGTAGAATGAGGGAAAAGGAGGTTGGTGCAATTGAGAAGCACCCAGCACTGTAGCTGATGCCCCAACACCTGCAGCTGCGGCATTCATTGGGGGAGCATTTAAAGGGGGAGGATGCATCATAGGTATAGACGATGATGCAAAAGGAGGATTGAAGGGACCACCTGGAGGATGTGTAGCTAACCAAAGCCTGTAACGGTAGTACCCATGCCCCTCCCCGCCAAAGAGAAAACCATAGTCAGGATTCTCTTGCTGCTTTTCACGAATCATAGCTTCAAATTCAGGGCCGTTCTTGGCAGCATACTCAACAAGTTTTTCGATGCGCTTATGAAGCTCCGGATCGGAAGGTGGAGCAGCTGGGGGTGGAGCTGCATCATATGGACCATGAAACTGTGGAGGAACGAGAGGAGAGGGTAAATGAGGGGGGAAAGCTGGCGGTGCCTGCTGTTGCTGTTGAAGATGAAGAAGGTGAGGATGGGGTGGAGGATGTGGATGGAGCTGCTGCATTTGGGGGTGATATGGGAATTGTTGGAGAGAGGGATGTGGGGGTAGGAAAGGAGGACCATGCACTGATGGAGGAAATTGCTGGTGCTGTGGAGGAAATCCAAACTGTTGTTGCTGTTGCATGCTTGGGGGTTGTCGCTGCTGTTGGGCATATGCCATAGCAGAGGCTGACGCGTAATCATGAGGCTGTCGATCCATCACCCTTTACAGAGAATTAGCAGGAGTATAATTCAGCAGCCTTTGTGAAAATCTTCAAATTCACCTACACTAAATACACACACTGCCCAAAAAAGCATAGACTATCGTTATTATAGCAAGAGGAAAGTGCACTTGTTTTGACAAAATAACTGGGAAAATGCAATAACATTCTCTCATTGATATTCCTATTCCAAAAAATGGCCAGTAACCAAAAGCAAACAAGTTACAAGCTCTCAATGTGCGGTAAATTGAGGATCTCAACATTTATAATGATTACCCATGTCACGAAGAAAACGGAATTAACATGCAGAGTATGCCATTAAGTTGAAGCCCCAGCAAACACACACAATCACGGGCAAAAACAGAGAAGTGTAACATGAGCAGAATTCATATCTAAGAAAAACATATACAATAACCTTTAAGCTCCAATCACCAAAAGCAAGAAACTGAAAGCCTATTTGCTTTACACATTGATTTTCAAAGTGTCTCTCATGCCCTTGGGGGGTTTATGGGGTGACGGTCCTATCTGTAAGCAATAAGTTATAAGTTCATTGCAAGCCTGTTTTTGGGTTCTTCGTAATCTCTCGACTAGGTTTTTTAATCCACCAGAATAGACGGTGAAAATTAAAGACTGCAATTAGAGGAGAGTGGAAAAATTTTCCATTTGTTTGCTTTTTATACTTATATTCGGAAGCCACGCACTCACCCTTGCTCTAATCTACTTCCCCAGTGGTTCGAGCTCGCGCAACCCTGTTGCTTTTTTATGGATCTTGGGATTTAGTACTTCGTTTGAAATATGAGCAGTCACGTATTTGCAGAAGTCCCAGAACAATCCAAAAATAAATAAATCTACGACAAGATCTAAAGTGGAGGGAGAGAGAGAGAGAGAGAGAGAGAGAGAGAAATACCTGGCTGTGCATCGACGTCAATATCAACGGGGACTAGCGGCGGCGCTGGGCTGCAAGGATGGGGGGGTCTGGGGGCCTTGCGTCGCGGGGGTTTGGGAAAGGGAGGGGGCGAGGGGGTGATGGGGGAGAGTGGAGAGGCGCGGGGGAGGGGGGAAAGGGGAAAAAGAAAAAACCCGAAAAAGAGAAAAGAGCGTCTATCTTGCGCACGGCTAAAAAAGTACACCCATGATCCAGCCCAGCCCAGCCCAGCCCAGCCCCAAGTAAACCCTCGCCCAAAACCCTTATCAGCCTTCTGCCTCCCTCTCCCTCTCCCTCTCTCTATCATGCCTCTCTGCATCTCGCCCCAAGTGATAAAGCCGAAGTAGAAAACAAGAATTGAAAGAATGGCAAACGAATGAAACCGCCGCTGGCGATGATTAATCTACAGAGGAAATCGTTATTGGTCAGCACTGCCACTTTCTCTTCGTCCGTGTTCTCAAAACCTTCCACTACTTCATCTCCTCGACTCAACTCAATGTCCAAGGTTACCCAATCATTCTCCCTTCGCTATTCCTTTATCACCTTGCTAGTTAGGTTGATTTCCTTTACTTTGTTATCTCGGAAACCAGAGTCCGATATTGGTTCCTTATTTGGATTTATGTAGAGGTTTTAACTGATTTTAAAATTGCGGTGCTATTATGTCCATCCACATTTGATGCGGAATATTCTTGTATTGCTGTGTGGTTTTTGTTACAGCTGCAGCACAGGGGACTCCGTGCGAACCCAAGCACCTACTTACCTTGTTCTCCATTTAGCGTTGGTAATGGCAACAGATACAGAATAGCGTCTCAGCTTAAGTTTGACAGACAAAGAGTATCTTGCAGGATCTCAACTAACCATGCCAAGGCTGGGACAGATTCTCATCTTTTCCAAACCTCTCTTGATGGTTCTCAGAATGCTTTCAACTTAAGACCTGGGTTCCTAAATTGCATGGCACCTCTAAATAGTGTTATTTATGGGTCTCTAAACAGAGGTTTCAGAAGGAGTTTATCTAGTTATGGAAGCTTGGCTCAGAGGTTTTTTTCTCAAGATGCGAGTTTAACAAATAGATATGAAAACGTTGGTGTTCGTGGCAAAGAGGGTGATGAGAAGTCCTTGGGCTTCCGACCATTTAGTGAACACAAGAAACGAGCAAAAGCGTTGGCTGCTCACAGGAAAAAAACAGCTGCAAATTTGAATATTTCAGCCTCTAAAGATGTCGATATGATGACTTCTAGTGAACTGTTAGTGGGAGATGGGAGTAAAGATGTGAAGCTGGGATCAAATATTTCAATTTCTCCTGTTAAAAATGATAATCAGAACACTGAAGTTCATGGCAAACAGAAGCAGCACTCAAGAAGCAAGAAAAACAAGGTGCATAAAATTGCTGCTAATGCTTCAGAGGAAGCAGTTGAAGCAAAAGGACCCCAAAGTTCTTCTCAAGCAAAGACGCCGAATGCTGGCAAAAGAGGCAAGAATTCCACACAGGCGTTAGAGGTTAGCGGTTACTAATTTGTAGGATCACCAAATCGACTTATTTATATAAAAAAAATGATGTAACCGCGTCAAAGTTAAGTCCTTTATTTCATTAGAATATTTAAGCTAACACCTCAGTTTTTCAGAAGAGTTCAGTTGGGAAAACACATGTGGAAGTGCTTGATAGTTCTGCTTCAAGAAAAGCCCATTTGAATGAGAGAAATGAGAACTCTTGTAGAAAGGTGAAATCTATCAAAGCAGCTAACAAGTCACCAAATAAACAGAATTCACAAGAGAGAGGCAAATTGAATAATCAGGTTCCAAAGACACTGAAACAGCTATATTCCCCCCTTGTGAAATCTGTAGTGGTGGTCGAGTCTGTAACAAAGGCTAAGGTTATTCAGGGCTACCTTGGTGATATGTATGAAGTGTTGCCTAGCTATGGTCATGTAAGAGACCTGGCTGCGAGGTCAGGATCTGTGCGGCCTGATGATGACTTTAGCATGGTGTGGGAGGTCCCATCCGCCGCCTGGACTCATCTGAAGAGCATCAAGGTTGCACTAACTGGGTATGGTTCTCATTGCCTTCAATCACCTTGAACTATTCTAGAGCAGAAATATTGAACAGACTACATAAGTACAGTGGAGCATTTATCTTTTGTCATACATATCACCTTATGTTTAATTTTAAGTTTGAGGCGAGAGGTGTTTTTTCTTTTTGTGGTCATTTTCATAATAATTAGTGATGCTGAAGTATTATCCTAATATTGTTAGTTTTTATTTGTGGTTTTTCATTATTATCTCTACCTTACTTGTGCTTTTCTGTTTCTGAATTTTCTCATTCCTGTTGCCTTGTTTCTCAGAGCAGAAAATCTTATCCTTGCATCAGATCCAGACCGTGAAGGAGAGGCTATTGCCTGGCACATCATTGAGATGCTGCAGCAACAGGATGCTTTACGTGAAGACATTAACATTGCAAGGGTAGTCTTTCACGAAATAACGGAGTCCTCCATCAAAAGTGCTCTCGAAGCTCCAAGAGAAATTGATGTAAACTTGGTTCATGCTTATCTTGCACGGCGCGCTCTCGATTATTTGATTGGATTTAACATTTCACCATTATTATGGAGGAAACTACCCGGTTGCCAGTCAGCTGGGCGAGTACAATCTGCCGCGCTTGCTCTTATATGTGACAGGGAAATGGAAATTGATGAATTTAAACCTCAGGAGTATTGGAGTATTGAGGTGAAGATGAACCAATATGGACCGGGTTCTTTAGTGAATGGCTTTTCTTTCCCAGCACACTTGACGCAATATGATTCTAAAAAGTTGAATCAGTTTTCAATCAGTTCTGTTACGGAGGCCAAGGAAATTGAGCGGAAGATTAGTTCAGCAAAATTTAAAGTGGTCAGCTCTAAAAGAAACAAAATGCGGAAAAACCCACCGACACCATATATAACATCTACACTTCAGCAGGATGCCGCAAACAAATTACATTTTACTGCGGCCTATACAATGAAGGTCAGGAAACTCATGTTTATCTATCTCTTCTGCAGATTTTATATTCGTAGCATTTTTGTTTTATGAAATTACTATTAGGTTTTATGAAGATGCAATTTATTCTGTTCCCCATATCCCCTTATCTAATGACAAATTGACATGGTTAATCATTGGTAAATAAACAAGGAGTCAAAAGGTTACAGTTAGTATAAGGCTAAGCTACCCATAAAAGAACTATAAGGCTAAGCTAGTATCTGATTAGAATAGTTTTGAAAATCTCTCCCCCTAATTGGGTGCCTTCTATTGTATACATCCTATGTACTTGGTTGTGCCCCTTTGCACTTTCAATAAAATTGCCTAGAAAAAAGTAATGAATGTATAAGGAAAATCTTGCTTGAGCATTGACTTTTATTGCTGATAAGTAGCAATATTTCACGAGATGAGATCTATTTTGGAGCCTCTCACTTACATTATCATATGAATGCAGCTTGCACAAAAACTTTATGAGGGGGTTCAATTATCTGACGCTAAGGCAGCAGGTCTGATAACGTACATCAGAACAGATGGACTACACGTAGGTATCACTTTGGCTGCATGGATATTTCTATGTAATGCTTGGTTATTACATGAAGTGTTTCATCGATTCCCCTGATGCCTATTGGTGGCTGAATTCATTTAGTTGCATAAAATTTTGATTTTTTTGTGGAGTATAAGTAACTAATCTATCTAATTCTTGTAACAGTCAATTATTTTTTTTAGCAAAACATTTTTTAGCTAGCACATACTACCTTGCTTAAGGGCTTGTGGAATGCGACTTTGGTTGTCACTAGTGAAGACGACACTTTTGCCTTGGTACAGTGAGGATGAGACAAATGCAGCAGGATTGCTCGTCATATGATGGGTAGCCCCAGTGTAAATGTAAAAAACAATTTATAATCTAGCTTGGAAGATGAATAACATGATCATAAGCCTTCTCCATATCCAACTTGCATGAGATACCCAGGTTGACAGATTTTAATCTACTATCTAGACATTCATTGGCAATGAGTACTGAGTCCAATATTTGTATTCCCCTTACAAATGCGATTTGGGTTTTCGTAATGATCCACCCCAAGACCTCCCCTAGGCGATGCGAGTAAATTATGAAAGTTGTCATTTACTTCTTTGCATTATTAAGTGTTTATGGTTGCTTGGTGGTTATTAGGTGTATTCCATGTATACTTCTTGTGTACTTGGGTTGTGCCTTTTACTTATAAATAACAAAAGAGAAAAAATGGCTACTGCAACTGGTGAAGTGGTTATGAGAATTCGCTAATGTATATTGCCATTGTTACCTTAGAATCCTGATTGATTCTGAATGCTTCCTGTAGTTCTATAGAATATAGTAATTGAATGTTAATTATGGATGCTTCAATATGATCCCCTTTCCCCTTTTTTTATGTGCGTGCATGTATTCATTAGGGCTCCATGTTCCGCCAATATTGTTAATTCTATTGTGAAGATGCTCCTTTTGTGCTATCTGATAAAACACCTTTTATTTTCTATCTCAGATGTCCGATGAAGCTGTTAAGGACATTCGCGCTATGGTAATTGAAAGGTGACATATGAAGTTGCCCACATTTACATGTTTTTAATATTCTGATATGTATCTGCAGCCATGTGTATTCATGGGCTCTACAAGAGTGATGATTTACTATGCTATTGGTTGTTTTTGTTAATCTGGATATGTATATTTGTGGTGGCAAAGGCAACTGCTTACCACTGTTGAAAATTCATGCTTGTTTACAATCATTGAAAGTCCAAGCTTGCTAATTGTTGAGGAAAAGTAAATTTCGGGTAAATGCAGGTATGGACAAGGGTTTGCATCTGAGCATGCTCGCAAATATTTTAAGAAGGTGAAGAATGCTCAAGAGGCCCACGAAGCAATTAGACCCACTGATATTCGGAGGTTACCATGTAAATAATTTGATTTTTCATGACAATTTTAGTTTGTAATGCAAATTTAATGTTTCTGATTTTACCCTCTGATGGACTCTCAGAGTCAATTGACCACAATTTTTTTTTTTTTTTTTCAAATTGGCTTTCAGCAATGCTTGTTGGAGTACTTGATGAAGATTCCATGAAGTTATACACTCTTATTTGGTCACGGACAGTTGCATGCCAAATGGAACCCGCTATCATAGAGCAGGTTCAAATATAAATTTCTTTTTAATATTTATGTAAATGATCCCTTATTCAAGTCAGCAAAGCCAGATTCTGAATAAAAGAATTTCACTCTCTGTTTGGACTTATTTGTTTCCAATTGCGGCTTGTTTCTCCTTTCCAACAGTACTTCTTGTTAATTTCAGTCATCTTTTTGCTAACATTTCTCTCTTTATCAAACCAGATGCTACTGGATGTTGGAAATGATGATGAGTCAATTATTTTGCGATCTGCATGCTCACGAGTTGAATTTCTTGGGTATCGGGCAGTTTTTGAGGTATAACCTATACTATTATCTTAGGACTATCTTTTTTTAATATTTCTGCAAATGTGTAAATGTGTCTTGAGAAAGAAGACTAACGTCGTGGAAATGATGATGACCATGATATTTACGTATAATAGGGGTGAAAACCGACGTCGTTAGTGTGGTTTTGGCCAAAACTGACGCCGTACCAACGCCGTTTTGAGATGTTTAGAACCAGCTGATTAGGGGGGAGAAAACAGGCAGCCTTGGTGTTGGCATGAGTTGGTGCGGTTCTTTGGTTTGCCGTCGGTGTCGCTATGAAGGAGGAAGGTAGTGGCGGGTTGTACCATCAGTTGCGCCGATTCTGAAAGAAGAAGTAGAGGGAAGAAGAAGAAATGAGGGGGGTTATTAATCCCAGGTCAAAACGGCACCGTTGGCTTAACCTAATTTATTTTATAAAAGTCAAAACTAAAACAATGCTGTTTCACTCATTTAAGTGAAACGGCATCGTTTTATATATGTATAATATAAAAATATATATAATCGGC
This sequence comes from Pterocarya stenoptera, assembly GCA_003123785.1. NCBI lineage: Eukaryota > Viridiplantae > Streptophyta > Magnoliopsida > Fagales > Juglandaceae > Pterocarya > Pterocarya stenoptera. The sequence continues at coordinate 703,337 of QEOT01000675.1, forward strand.
TGGTTCGGCGGTTTGATGTTGGTTCAAACCGGAACCAAACCAGCCAACGTCGGTTTGAGTTATATCTACCGCCAACCGACCTGTTCTACACCGGTTTCGCCTGGTTCTGTATTCTTGAGGCCAGTTCGCATCGGTGACGGCTAGTTTCCTCGGTTTTTGTACAGCCCTAACATATAAAGCCATTCTTATGGATTGAATTTGAAGCTATTTTTCATGTTGATTATAACACAAAGGAACTTGTCATGAGAAGGAATGGAGTTGTTCAAAGTTTATTAGGGATTCAGATTCCCTACTAGATAATGCACTGTCATATTTCAGTTCCTAATCAGATCCAGTTGGCCCCGGGTTTGAAGTATATTCTTTGGCTGCCAATTTATTGTGTTGTTCTCTGAGTTCTATTGATGGATTTTCATTGCTGGAGATAATTTTTTAGTCCTATTGAGTTTGGTGGCCATGACACTCTATCTTTCTATATAGCTTTCTGTAATTCATACAAATTGGAGATGCCTTGGTAATTGATAGTGATTGTGCTCATCTTTCTTGAGTTTTGATTTTAAATTTTGTGATTGTGACAATAGTTTCTTTCGTTTTCTTCCATGTATTTGGCTTTGACATGTCTGAGGGTATATATGTTTGCATGAGTTTTTTGGTTGTTAATCATGGTTGGAATTTAAAATTGAATCTGTATAAGAAGTCGGGTTAACATTTTATAGCCACTATGCCTACCTTTCATTATATTCTACTTGATCTTTAATTTGCATTGCTTTATGTCTTTATTCAGTTGACTTACATGTGATTTATATAAGCTTTATTGTAATTCGGCACTTTGTCGCGTGTTTATATGTGAGATTGTCTTTTTTGTCCTTTTATTTATTTTTCTAGGATGTGGAAGTTGAAGCAATCCAAAGTAAAGAAAAGGAAGAGAATGATCGCATTGAAGCTTTTGGAATTCTTAGTTTATTAAAGGTAGTAAATTCTCATTCCTAGTATTTGTTACGACAGGAATGATATTAGATTATACTTTGAATAGGTGTTCTTTCTTAATTCCATTCTTCACCTACCGAAGGTGGCATATGCCTCCTCCCGACTGCTAGGAAAGACAGTACCATACTAATTCATATCTTTAAATGAGGCTAGCCACAGATTTTGATGGATCATGAGACCAATATTTAACTTGACTATGTGTTTTGCATGAATATGTCTCTTAAATTTATTTTAACGTTAGTAATTTTTTTACATGTTCTCTGGAGTGTAACTTTATTAACTTGTTTGTAGTGTGGAGACCCATTGTGTCTTGGTGAAGTGGAACCTAAGCAGCACTTTACCCAGCCTCCGTCACGCTACTCTGAGGCATCGTTGGTACATAATCAGCACCCTTCTCGATATCTGTAGCATTTAAGAACATATTTCTCTCTATGACGTTGTTCCCCAATGACGTAGCCTTCATCTTGTCATGCCCAAATAGAAACTGTGTAATAACTGTTCTGTAACAGCCTAGTACAATATAAACAAAGATGTAGAAAGCCAAGCCTGCAATATTTGCAAAGGTTCTGTTGCATGTCTGCACTTCTTCTTCTTTTGGTTTTTTGATCTATCTGCCAACAGCCTCTTAATATATTTTCATTGGCTTCTCTTAATATATTTTTAATAGGGTCAGTTCCCATTGGTTCTTGCATATTTTGTATTGTCTTTTAAAGCTACTCAAGACTAAGGCCGCAAGGGCTCCTTTAAACCTGCTTGTAACTTTTATAATTGTAGTTTAGCACAATTTTAGTGCTATTTTTTTAATGAGCTGAGGATGAGCAATATTGGGGTTTCAGCTTGAAAAGATTTGCTACCATTTATTTCTTATAACTTAATTCCTGAGTTGTCTTCAGCAAGAACACACTTATTATACAAGGAAATCAATTCTACTAACCTGCCTCAATTGTTTGCCTCTTTGTTACACGTTCATGTCACTTTGCTGATTTAGGTATTCTGCACCTAGCCTGTCTATACATGCCACAATTGAATTTTTTAGCTTCAACCCAACCCCATGAGCATTCCACCACATGATTGGTATATTTAGTAAACACATGGGATTATCTAAACCTGAATTGCTTGTTTGTTTTTGGAGCTGAGTTTGAATTAAAGCTGGATGGCTTGTCTCGAGCTCAGGCCAGGTTTAACAAAGTTACTTTCTAGCTGGCCAACCTAAAACAATCTCTAATTTGCCTTGTTTTGAGTCATTTGCACCTTATCCAAACTTTCCCCTGGAAATGTTGATGGCTTTGCCTATGTACCTATCAAAAGAAAAAATAGTTGATGGCCTTGTCTATGTGATATGTTGTTCTTTTGCTCTCCTGAAATGTTTAAAAGACAGTTTGTGTACTATTATATTTTTTATGCTGGAGGAGCTCAATAATTTATTTTTATAATGCTCTTTTCCGCTGGACAGTCTCTATAAACTTTAATGTACGATGGGCTTGGGGTATGCTCCCTCAGGTCCAAGGTTCAAATCTCCTTGGGTGCAAACAATCTCTAGAGGCCATACCCCCTGGTGAAAAGCCAGCGATTTAACTAGTTCCATGGAGGGAAACTTCCAAGGGTGTGCTGCACAAGATTGAGGTTTACTTTACAGAGGTGGGTCCGAAGGGTCCTGCCTTGGGGAGGTTCCCCAACATAAAAATAAAATAATAATAATAAAATAAAATAAACTTTAATGTACAAACGTGCTTTTCTTCTATATTTTTTATACTCAGATAAGTGACTGTCTTGTATACTTCCCGTGTACTTGGACGCATCTCGTTATTAATATGGTTTTACTAATAAAAACTTATCTTTCATAAAAATATTTTTCTTTTTCTGATAATTTACTCTCCCAAAAGTTGCATTTGCTACCTAATGTGATAATACTGTGGCTTGAGTGGAAATTGTCCCACTTACACACATGCATGGTTTTGCTATCTAATGTACAAACTACTGTCTTATGTTGGGTTTCTCTTTTTCTTCTAATACTATCTTAAAATTTATAGGTTAAGAAGTTAGAGGAGCTTGGAATCGGAAGACCGTCAACATATGCCAGCACACTAAAAGTTTTACAGGTGAGTATTGCTCAAATGGTCAAACAAATATATATTATATATATTGATATTTATATATACATAGCACGAGGGTTACTTATCAATATATTTTGCCGAGGGTTATACTGTAATTTAATTGTCAAATGGACAGATCTTTGCATTATGTTCTTAGGATTCAAATCCCCTTGGGTGCAAACAATCTCTAGGGGCCATCGGACTAGGGGGTTTTCCCCTTGAATTACCCAAGGTGTACTTGCAGAAAACTCCTTACCGATGGCCTGTGCACCCCTGGGATTAGTCGGGACGCTGTTCTTGGACCCCTGGTGCCAAATAAAAAAATGTTCTTAGGATTGCGTTCCTTTGTTGTACCCTTTTATTTTAGGTTTTAATGGGTGGAATTCCTTTTTAAGGGCCTTTTCTGTTCTTCACTAAAATCTCTTTTTCTAATATATTATATTGACTAGAATGGCAGTGTTTGAATTTATCATAAGACACAGTATGCCTATTGGACAGTATGCCTATGTTTACTTGAAAATTATTCTCGTCTGCTTTCATGAACTACTGAAATTTTGGTGAGTCAGTGCAAAAATAAAAATATATCTATTGGACATTCTTCATCAGCATTGATGTGCAATCTTGATTTGTATGTGTTCAAATTTGTGGAGAACTTACTTGTCTCATCTGTATTTTTCTCCATTGTTTTATCTTCTTATTTATCCTCGGCATCAGGACAGAAACTATGTGGCTGTGAAAAGCCGTGTATTGCATCCAGAATTTCGTGGTCGCATGGTATGTTCTGGCCTTGCCACTAAATACTTAGATTTATATTCCTTTCAATGATCGTGTGGGTATTTAAATACTGCATTTTTGCTAGAACAGTCTAATTCTATTGCCATTTGTCTGTAAAGACTACTTTTACTGGGGGTTTCATTTCTGCTTATATAAGGGGCTATTTGGAACTGCAATATTTCAAGGATTTTATCTTTTTAGTGGTGTAGATGTGGGTCAGAAGTCAGTTTCTACAAAACTATTAAAAAATTCCCTTCAGATTGGTCTTATCAGGATGCTTTCTAGTCATGGGTATTTTAAACTCTCAGGATTCTAATATGTTGAAGTTTCAAAATTCCTTCATTTTAGTTTTTCCCTTTCTTTTGCAAATAGGGTGTTTCTGAAATTGCTAAAAAGGATGGGATGAAGGTGAGCTTCCAGTTTTTGTCAGACCTGAAATCTCCACTTTTGAAAAGATTAAAACTTGTTGGGCTTGAAGGTTAGAAAATAACTAACAAATAAATCCCTGTAGAAGAAAATTTCTCATGAAAAGACTAGGTGTTGCCTAAAGTATGCAAGTTGTCCCTATAACCAATTAGGAACATCTAATTCCTTCCTCATAAAACTTTTTTGACAAGTAATTCCTCTTACCAAAAACTTGAAGATTGGTTGGTCTGGTCCCATTGAAATGTTGAGATAAACTATATGGTTACAGAGTAAAATAGTCGTCATGGTTTTTAATTTTAAATCTTTTACTCTCTTTGCTTTCAATCTTGATCAATCAGTTCTTCCATCAATAATTTACTAAAAAATGCCATGTCAGCTATGACTAGATGCCACATGTTGTGTAGAAAATAAAAAATCATTTAGAAACAAAAATTAGAAAAAAAAAGTGGACTTTGTGAGTTGTGCTACTTAGGTGTGGCCTGGGACCTGGGTCATACCCATGTTGCTGCTGCCATGCCACTGCCTGGGATGAGAGGACGTATACAAGACACCTAATAAAGGGTTACAGATGGATACAAGGAATCATGAAAACTGAATCCATTGAAATCTATAGCTATAGCTCAGAGAAACAATGTATTAAAAACGAAATTTAAAGTTCATTAAGAGAATATCCCTGATCTTCAAAGCTCTGGCAATTCCTTTCCAACCAATGCGCCACAATAGATGTATAGATGCTGTCTTCCACACTGCTGCAATTTGGAAACTACCCTAGAAACATCTACAGTTGTCTAGGAGATCAACAACCACCCTCCCAGGCATTACCCATGCCGGACCAACTCTTCTGAAAAAGTTATCCCTATAGGGCCTGGCAACATCACAGTGAAGTTACCTGTGGTCCCTTGTTTATCCACTTTTTTTTTTGCACATGCAGCATCAATCAATAACAATGACCCGGCGCTTTCTCTACTTATAAAAAAAAAAAAAAGACCTGGCGCTTTCTCAAGTTTATCCATGGTCAAGATCCTCCCAAGGGAGGCTGTCCAAACGAAGAAGGCAACCTTTAGAGGTGCCTTATTCCTCCAAATACTTCTTCAAGTAAAATTGCTGTTTTGAAAAGTCATGGGCCGCTTTGTCATTATTCTATATATCCACTAGAAATTTAATACTCTCTCTTGTTGTGGATTCTTTTGGATCACTTTTTTTAGAGGGAATCCCAAGCATCTCATTTCTTCATTGCTTACATCTGTGGAGTATAGCAAGTTGAAAAATTCTGTGAAGTCGCCAGCTTTCTAATCTTGGGCCGCTTTGTCATTATTCTATATATCCACTAGAAGTTTAATACTTTCTCTTGTTGTGGTTTCTTTTGGATCACTTTTTTTCTTCTCAATGTTTTCCATTCATGCCTTGTTATTGATCAACAGTTCCTATTTATATCATGCTTAATGTTGTATTTCTGGAATGCTATTGAAATATTTGTCTTCCTCTTCTATAATCTGCTTTTGTTTGATTATCTAGGTGTCAGCATTTCTTTGTCACCATTTTTCAGAGGTCACAGACTACAGTTTCACTGCCGACATGGAGACTGAGGTAATGTAGTTGCACTTTTTGTTGCATACTTTGCTCTGGTTGTAATTAGCTAGTGTTTCTTTCTGAAATTTTCAACATACTATCTTCCTTTGCATAGCGTTATGATTTATGCGTTTAGTTATATGATGACTCACTGTACTTTATCTCTATTTTTTTATAGGTAAAATAAAGTTTTATTAAAGAAACAGGCATAATCCAAGTACACAGGAGTATACAAAGGAAACACCTAGTTACACATTAGGAACTAGAAAAAGCTAACCTTACCATATCTCTTATCACATAATTGATTCAGAATTAGATAGCTTTTCAACCCTTTTTTTCTTGTTATTGATTTCTTTAACTCTTGCGCCAGCTTGATAATGTTTCTGCTGGATTAACTGAATGGAAAGGCCTTCTCAGAGATTATTGGACTAGATTCAGCTCATATTGTGATCGTGCTAATAGCGTCCATATTCACCAGGTTGGCTTTCTTTCGTTGAAGGTTCTGAGTGTGCTATACCCATGGCAGGAACTTTCAATTACTATTGCTTAAAAATATTTTCAGGTGGAGAAAATGTTGGAGAAAAAGTTCGGGGATTCCTTATTTGATTCTCTCCCAGATAAGAGCAGAACATGCCCAAGGTATGTATATGGTACATGCTTCCATTTCTGTGTTCTGTGGGAACTGAAAAATGCACATAATTATGAAAAGGAGCAGTGACTTCTGTCTGAAGTGGTAATATTTATTGGCTTTTTAATGGTGAATATCGTGCATGTATGGGATTGGATCCATGACCTCACACTCAACCTTCTGTTTATGGGGAAGGTGATGCCATTTGGTCCGGAGACCATTTGGTTTACTGTTAAAAATGATTAATTTGACATTTGTACTGTGCTCAGATGCTTCAAATTTCAGAGGAAAATAATTTGTTTACTTTTTATCCCCCTTTCATCAGATTATATGCTCCTTTGATTTGATTAATTCCTTGCATCTGTGTGTCAGGCCTTAAGCATATATCACTAACTTATTTATTTTTTACTTTTAGCGGTAAACAAATTTTTATTGAACAAAAGAGTAGGCAAGGGCCCAAGTATACAGGACATATACAAGAGCAACGCCTAAGCGTGCTAGGTCAGTGAAACAAGGAATTCATGGATGGCCATGCCATGAAAATCAGTTACAATCGACCAATGGAGTAAAGTATTGGAAAAAATAAGTTCTAAACTTATCCATTGACCACTCTTGGTCTTTAAAGCTTCTTTCATTCCTCTCCCTTTAAATGCACCACCATAGACATATATGCACCATCTTCCATATTGATGCAATTCGAGAGTTGTCCCGAATGCCTCTCCAAGAAGCTAGGAGGTCGCTTACCCTTCTCAGCATCACCCAAGCTAGTCCCAACCGAGCAAAAACTTCATTCCACAAAGTCATGATAATCTCACAATGAAGTAGTAGATGGTCAATGGACTCTTCGCTCTTCTTGCACATACAACACCAATCCATGACTATGATTCGACATTTCCTCAAGTTATCTAGAGTGAGAATCTTCCCCAAAGAAGCCGTCCATTAAAAAAATGCTTCCTTTAGATCACTAACTTATTAACATAAAAAATTCTGATTTTCTGCTTTAAGAGGCTTTTGAAAATAATCGAGATTTCTAGATATGCACATACACTAGCCCCCTAAAAAAAAAAGCAAACCATGCACGCAACTTCCCATTTTACACCCCAAGGACGTTTCTTTGTGGTACACTTGGATTAAATGTTATCCTCCCTCATCTTTCAAGCAAAATACGGGATATACTGTTGTTCATACAGTTATTTAATGATAAAATACTTCAATAGAATTTTAATTTTAAGCACTCAATTTATGGACAAATTGATATTGGTGAGCATGATGGGCATGGAAAGGAGACAAACCAATGATGAGATTGCCAAATTATGTGTTCCACAGTTTCTAAATAATGATGTGGAGTAATAGCAAATTCCACCACAGATGCAACCCTTGGAAATTGTTCTGATTTAATTTAATATGATTTGATTTCTTGTTTTTGTGGAGTTATTGCAGTTCTTAGCTCTAATATGATGCTTTAATATTTTGTTTTAAAATTTCCCTACACGTTTTTTATTTCTTCACTCTTCAATGGTCTTACGGTAATCTTTGTCTGGACACATCTCAGTTGTATGGAGGGCACTTTGATTTTCAAAGTAAGCAGGTACGGTGCTGGATATTTTATTGGTTGCGATCAACACCCAAAATGCAAGTGAGTACGAAACTGCATGATAACAGCTTAATTTCTGTGTTATATGCCTAAAAGTTCTTCATACATGTTCTACTGAAATCCGTGCCAGTGACAAAGAGTGTCCTTGTTGACGAAACACTCCTTATTGATTACCTGTTATTTGTTCTGGTTGCTGTGAATAGATATATTGCCAAGACATTATATGGTGATGATGATGAGGAAGTTGCTCCTCAAAAGAACAACATAGAGGAGCCAAAAGTGCTGGGTATTAATCCTGGTTCCACCGAAAAGGTTTGGATTGAATTTTGTTCTTGGAATAACTTGTTTTATGATATCAGTGGAGCTTGATTTGTTTTGATGCAATTGTTATATTTATTGTACAAGTCAAGCGCAAATGTTCTGTCCTTTCAGGTCCTTTTGAAGAATGGTCCATATGGATTCTATGTACAGCTTGGTGAAGACAGGAAGGGATACTTGCCTAAAAGAACCTCTGTTTCCCATGTATGTAACATCATTCTTGACGACCTTTTGGAACCAACTCCTGTCTTTTTGCAAGCTTTTGCATTGAAGTGGATCCTATTATATATATGCATATATACACACACACACACACACACACACACACACGCACACACACACATATCTTTGCATCTTTCATGTTTCAAGCAAATATCATAATTCATAATTCCCATTTGTTGTCTGTTGGCACGCTCATGTGCTCCTCTCTGGTCATGCTGTGTGGAATATCGTTTATCTTGTCAACAAATGCACATGTCGTTTATTTTGCAAAAAAGACGTGCTCCTCGCATGTCTTTTTTGGAAAATGATTATCAAGGGGAATTAAAGTACTGCATTTCTTTTACGAGGAATCCCATAAACCATGCAGACGCAACATATCAACTGTAACTTATTACCTTTTACTTTAAAAAAAAAAAAAATGCAACCTAGTGGTCAAAGGGTGAGCTTAGGATGAGCTGTAGACTCGTACATCTTGGGTTCAGTTCGCACTAGGTATTGCCTACACCATTCTGGCGGTTGGGGTCATGTATCCAGGGTTTACTCCCTAAGGGTGTTCCGGAGGGTTTTTCCTTGGCAAGGTTACAGATCCTGAAACAATAAATAAATACAGCAACTTATCATTCTCTCCTGGGATTTCTTGCATGTTGTTAATGGACATCACCTTTGTAGTCCATCTGCTTCCCAACTTTTTTGGTGGTCCATTACCCTTTCTAAAGCTGTATTTTTCACCAAATTCTAATTCAGGTCCATTTCTTTCTGCTTCCATCCATATTCAGTCTTTTTTTCTTTTCTTTTTTTGGCTTTTCAGAATTCTCTTATATGGATCGATTGTCAGCTCCCAGTATGATTAAATTGTATCAACCATGGTAAACTGAATGTTCATGGTCTTGCTTAATTAGCTGTTTTTGTATTTTAGTGGTCATGCTTGAACATCTATTTACTTGTCTTACCATTACCACTGTTTTGCCCTTTTTCTTCCCTAGTTTCTCCCATGCAAACGCTCTTAATGTGATACTTTTAATTGGGTTTATGTACTTTAAAATTAGGGAAAACTAAAAATCTGTTCTTTTCAGATAAAGGATGTGGAGTCTATTACTATTGAAGATGCTCTTGAGTTGCTGCGCTACCCTGTGACATTGGTATGGTTGTCATTCTCTAAATTGAGTTTTATTTTGTTTATTTCTTTATGTATTGCTGAGCTTATTCATTTCAACGTCTTCTTAGGGGAACCATCCCAAGGATGGCCAACCAGTGGTGTTAAGGCTTGCAAAGCTGGGATTTTCTATTAAACATCGACGTTCAAATGCTCCAGTCCCCAAGGTATGCTTCTATTTGTTTAGCATTTTGCTGTAACATGGTGGTGATCAGACTAAAACAAATTTTTAAAGTTTAGTCGCTATGGGTTTTTTGATAAGTTTAGTAGCTATGCAGTTCAAAGCTTTGTTATAAGTTCATTTTGCAGTGTCTGAGATGTGATGATGTAAAGGCACTAAATGTTTAGATGGGAAATGTAAAAGGGGATCTAGCATGGAAAAATAATACTTCACTTAAAATGTGTCGAGGCATATAACACGTGATAGAGATGACAAAAGTTTACATATTGTATCTAGAGAAGTTATTTATCAGATGGTTAAAAGCTTGAAATATTGTGCAAAATTTTGTTTCTTAACTGACAAGTGGGCCATTATTTATTATATTTGTTTAGCTTATAATATCACCATTTCACACGTAATTTCTAACTTGAGATTGGTTGGTCCTATGTGTGTTTGAATTTCATAATTGTACTCGGAAGGTACAAACTTTATTTTGATAAGTTGGAAGGTACAAACGGAATTGCTACCTGATTCATTAGAACCCTGTCATATCAGTGGTGGAACTCTTTGTTTGACTAGATACGTTAACATTTTACCCAGTAGAAGGAAAAAAAAAAAGTTATAAAGTATGGTTTGAATTTGATAAACACGCTTATGAGGCTTCCCGTTGATGTACACGCTAATGGTGTGGATTTCATAAAGATTCTGGTTAATTTATGGGTGACAGGTGAGTCTCACTAGCAAAATTTATGGTTCAATCTCTTTAGCAGCGGTTAAATATGCTTTTCTAAATCCCTCTCTGTATGATGTTGATCAATCATCTTCTAAATGCATTTGGTGCCTTGAAATACATTTAAAGATATCAGAGCACATTCTGGATAGCATTGTTTCTTGACGTTTGATAACTAGACAAACTTTGGCGTGAGTTATGGTCAAATGAGCATGGAGTATGATGCTATAGTATTCTTTCTACAATTTAATTGTTGTAAGGGTTGATACCAATTTTTTTTTTTTTTTTTGTCTGTCTTATAAAAAAAAGGCTCAGTAGCATATTTAACTTCTTGATGGATTGTGTTCTGAAATGTGAGTTGTTTTGATTATTTGTTTATTTGCTTATGATGAGCTTGAAACTAAAAACTTTACATCAGTGCTTCCAAGGTATGTGTGAGCTTGTTGTACTACCATTTCCTCATGTTCTTTAGTGATGTCTTTGCAAAACTTGGCTCTATTAACTTCAAGTGATTATCAATGTGAGGCTTACCATGGTTAATTTTAAAATTATGGATTTGTGTTCTGAAATGTGCAGAATGTGAAGCCAAATGAAATCACCCTCGAGAAAGCGTTGGAGCTCTTGTCGGGTAAAGATGTTAGACGATGTGGCCGACCTAAGAACAAACCAAAGGTTGAAGAAGCTGCACAGGCCATGTAGCCTTGGCAAATAGTAGAAGAGTGCAACTTCTTTGCAGACTAGTAACTTATGAATACTAAATAGTGGCAAATTGTCCAGTCTGCAACAAGATTTGATCAATGCTGGAGCATCAACTTCCATCACCCGGAGATTCTTTTGTGCATCAAGAAGAGGTGCGCACACAAACTGTGATAGTAATTTGTCTTTTTGTAATTCTTGTTGTATGATCATGTACAATTGTTGTAGATTCTTTTGGGATCATGTATATGTTGATCCCACTTCATCGTTATGTCAAAATAATGATGTCGGTTGAGATATGCAACTAGCATTTATTCAGAATATCAGGAAAAGCTCCTGTCTGATCCCCGGAGTTTTGATGTCTTTATAATCTGTTTTTCTCTCTATAGAAGTAAGCATATATTCCTTTTATATGAAAGCTCTTTAGCTTTACAAACAACCCAAATGATATTGGTGATGAGTATTCAACAGCTATTGAAGCTTTTAATAAGTCCTGTTCTTATGGAAATTTTATTCTCTCCTTTTTCTTTATGGTTGATTAGAAGATGCAGAATATGCAAGCGTTCGTGAATCTTTCAGGTGAAATCATTTTGCATGCAATATTGTCTGCTTGGAGAACGGAACCAACGAACAGGGTTTAGTTTGTTGTATTCATTTATTTAAGCTCCGTGTCCCCTCACAGTAATAATTTTGACGAATAGTGTCTGGTTTTATTCAAGTTTAATAACATTCCTTTCAAGCTTTTAATATTTTAATGATGTATTTTGTGGTATGAAATTGTTCTCTTTGTTTGCTTCTTTTTGATTAAGCAACCCTCTGCCGTCTTTTTCACCAGCTATGAACGCTAGTTCTTGCTTTCAAAGCTGAAGATTTCAGTGAATTATTACCTCTTTGCTATGGTAGTACCAACCAATAATGGATTGCATAAAAATACTACCTTTATGACGTTGTTTCCTCTTTGGTTTGCTAACATCTTTGCTATTCATAAGCCATACCACACTTTCTTTTATTTTTTTTATTTTTTAAATTTTTTTTTGGTTTTATTCTTCTTAAAATAACTGAATTCTTCTACTTATCATTCATATACCATACATTTGGTAAGAGAAAAAAAATTATAAAAATAACAAAAAACGTGGTGTGTGGTGAATGAGACTTATGAATAGAATATTTCTGCTAAGATACAGTGGTGCGGGCTAAAAGGTACCGACAGATAAGAGTAAAAAAAAAATTCTTTTTTTTCACATATTTTTTAAACATCTTTAAATATATATATTTTAAGAAAAACATCAATTCACTATTAAACACATTCTTAAGCATTAAGTTAACATAAAAAAAAAAAAAAAAAAAAACCAAGTACCAGTCGATTTGGATGGTTTAATTCATCGGTCTCCTTTGGAATTTTCATACAATAAAGCTGATGAATCGATGTGGCTAAATATAATATGTTAGATATATTTTACATAAACAAAAAATTTAAAATTTGATATCCTATAACAAATCACTTCATTTTATGTACTTATTTTTGTAAGATGCCTTTGTAAATCAAATATTTTTCTATAGCAAAAAGAGTTTTTCTACTTATTATCTCTACATCACATACTTGTAGGTGTGATAAGGATGATGAGTATAATTTTTCTAGCAAAAATCAATCTCTTGGATAATTGTTACACATTCTTGGAAAATAATTAATTTAATTCTATCATATCAACCCAAAATTTTATATCTAAAAAGTTAATTATATAAATACTAGTTTTTAATTATATAAATATCAAAAAAGTTCTTATAATAATATTTTTAAGAATAATAATACACCTATAATGCTTTTTCCATCATTATAATTTTATTTCAAATTAAGAATAGTTATGTAAAATTAAAATTATTTTAATAAAATGATATAATTTCATTTGTTGCTGTTGTAAAATAATTATGAAATAACTTTATTATTCCTCGAATAATAATACACAGCTAATGCTTTTACTATCTTTACAATTCTATATAGTTATATGGTTTTACTATCTTTATAATTCTATAGTTATGTAAAATTAAAATTATTTTAATAAAATGAAATAATTCCATTAGTTATCGTTTGTAAAATAAAATAATTGTAAAAAAGATAAATTTATGGGTACCAAATTGAGTACCGAATAGTGTATTGAGATTTTTTTTTTTTAAATACTAAAAATAAACACACAAATATTTAAGGAAAAAAAAAAAAACAGTAGTGGGTACACTCCATCGGTATGCTTTGTCGGTCGACAAAGCATTTTCCTAACTTTATTTGTAAAAGAGTTATAACTTTATTATTTCTCGAATATTATCATGTTTCGTCCCAAATACGACATGAGATGCTTCGATAAACGACATTACAAATACGGAGCCCTGTACAAAGAAACAAGTTACAACGTCGAAGCTCGAGAAACGGAGTACTCACTTCTCGTCGATCACCTCTCCAGGTTCTCTTCCTTCTTCGACTTTCAATATTAACTAACATAATACTGAAAAAAACCTCTCGACAAAGGAAACAAGGAATGAAAAGAGATTGCAGAGTTCTTGGAATCGTAATTCTTGCTCGAACACTTTCCTGCGTTTTGTTTCGGAAACAAACGGGGGGAATCATAATAACGTTATCGTCTTGAAAGTTGTGATCTATCTAACTGTTTGTTTGGAACAAAATAAACAGGGAGAGAGAGGAATATGCAACAGAGGCTGAAGTTTCAGCAACAACAACAGCAAGCCTTAATTCAACAAGCCCTTCTTCAGCAGCCTCAGATGTACCACCCTGGCGTCATCGCCGCTGCTATGTCTCAGGTGTATATATATCATGATATATATTATCAATCCGTGTCTTTTTTTACCTTCTATCTCCTTTTATGCTCCATGTATGTGTTTTACGATAGGGAATTTTGCTTTTATTGTTTTTAGTGTGTATCATTTGGCATTTCATGTCTTTACTTGATATCATTAATGCCACGATCAAGGATACTACGTCCCGAAAGGAGTAGTTGAAGTTACAATTGGAGCATCGATCTCAAATAAAACCTCGTTTCTTTGAATCTGGGTTGGGGGATCTAACATATACTCTTATATTTGGAGCCCCTGGCCCCGAGAGTAAGTACATAACCAAAAAGAGGCTTGGTACCCACACAATGCCTTCACAGTTCACCCATCCTATATCATGCTTTTTTACAATTCTGGGGCATCACCCCCAGAATTCTGGGGCATCACAATATTAATATCCAATCCAATGTTGCGTTTAGTTCTGCCCAGTTATGGTAAATTTTGGCGTGCAATGTGGCTTAAAATGTTATGAAAACCTGACATCATCATTTGTAATGCCTTGGAATGGTCAAGTCATTCCTATTTATTTCTCAAAGGTAATTATGCGACTGAAACTGCATGAATTTGAAGGATATATTAGCTAAAATATTTCATCTGATTAAGTTTTCTGGTGGTTTCCCCACTTTGCAACATTGCCATCTCACTTTTAGATATTTATTTTCATTGTCATCTATTTTTTGGGACTTTTTATAAATTCTTTAATGATGTTTTAGATAGAATTTTATTTTGTATATTTTTTAGAAATGTATGTACAATGAATAGATTTTTTTTCACCTTTTCGTCTCTTTTCTAAATTTATTCTTATTTGGAGGAAAGGAGGGACAAGGACGGTGGAAATGTATTCTTGGTTGAATTTGTGGTGATTTTAGAGATAAACTAGTCAAGGCTTATATTCCTTGAAAGCTTTTTGCAAAATTTCAAAGTTTCTTCAGACTTGTTTATATACATTTCTAGATTCACGTGGACCTTTTTTCAACATTTCACTCATGATTTTATTTTGAATATTCTCCTGGTTGACATTATTATCAATGCATCAACTATCTATATTGGGCGTGATTGCTTCTTGAATATTTTGTTTGTGTTTCTCCTATGCTTAAATTGCGGAATTCTAGTTCTTGATTATATTCCTTTTGTTCCTCCTAGAGGAAATTGTTGAATATCCACTACCCAAGGCATCTATAAATAAAATGGTTTATTTCGTTTTTTCAGTATTTATGAAAAAGTTACACAGGTTAGATTTATATCAGGCTTGTAGGGTTCTGTTAGGTGCTTCTGTTTTCTTTGGCATCTTTGTTTAATTTTATCTAGGACATCATCTTTGAACTGCTAAGCTTTATTTTGTTCATTTTTCCTTTCAATTTTAATTTTGCAGATGGAGCCCATCCCTGGTGGGAATCTGCCCCCTGGCTTTGACTCATCTACATGCTGCAGTGTGTGAGTGCTGTGCAACAGTTCCTTTCTTTGTCCCCCCCCCCCCCCCCC
>QEOT01000675.1:719129-756332 GCA_003123785.1 Pterocarya stenoptera
AAAAAAAAAAGATTGCATAACATGTGAAAAAAAAAATTGTGAATGGAGTGGTCAGGATTTGTTTGTTAGACAAAATTACTTTTTACACGTTGCTTTTTAAGAATCAAATTCGTGGTTTCAGATGTGTGAGCTGGTGTGGTTTGCACTAGCTTGCCTAAGATGTTGTTTTATTTCTTTTTATTTTATTTTATACGATTACTGGTCTGATAGCTTGATGATCAGTTATGTAGGAAATATTCATGTAAATGTCACAGAGAAGCTTCTTGTTGAAGTTTTCCAGACTGCTGGTCCTCTTGCAGGATGCAAGCTTATCAGAAAGGATAAGGTTCAGTTTAGTACTCAGGTTTTTTTGTTGCATCATCACTTAATTTTTACTTTTCATTCTACTAGCTTTATTATATAACGTCCACAGTGGAAATTAGTTTCTTTAGTTCCTTTTAACTACTCAATTATGTTATCAGTAATAATTCATGTAAACGTCTATTCTCCTTGGTACCCTACACTCTGAGATTTTCAATTTAGTATAGACATCGAGGCCTTGCTAAGGTGACATGCCAAGCAATTAGTGCATAAACTAAGTAGGCGATGCAGTCTTTTTGGCAACTGTATGCCTTGCCCATTGAAAAGTTCCTAGTAACATATACAAGCACTTATTTAAAAAAAAAAAAAAAAATCCCATGTGAAGGTAGGCGAAATTCTAACTCACTGTCTGTTCATCTGTGATTTTCAAGCTTTTTGGCTGAAGATGAGGACATAGTTAACCTGTTGTGCTGAAAGCTGAGGGTGAGGTAGCGATGGATAATATGACATCCTGAAAGCTGAGGTGAGGTTGTGATTGATGAGGTGGCGGAAGCCTTCAGGTCTTGCTTTGTGTATGGTACCTGAAGCTGGTGCTGTTTGTTTCTGGAGTTGAAATAGTGGAGGATGAATTTTTCCAACAGTAAATTCCCAAGAAAATCTTTACAGAATCTGTGGTGCTCTAGACCAACTTGAGTGATGAATTAAAAAATAAAATCTGGTCAACTACCACCTTGCCCACCCTTAAAAAAAAGGGCAAAAAAAATAAATAAAAATACAAACATTGTTTCTAAGGGTTGGGTGCTCTGCCATCTAGCAGCTGTGCTCAGTGGGTATCACATCGTATGACATCAGCACATGCATTTGCTGGAATTCGTTTACTGATATTTTTCATTGTTTGTGCACTGTACATTCTCATTATTTTTCTTAAGTTGATGGTTTGATTCATTCTTACTGCAGTCATCATATGGTTTTGTGGACTACCTTGACCGGACATCTGCAGCCCTTGCAATAATGAATTTGCATGGCCGCCAACTGTAAGCATTCGCTTATAAGATATCAACTGTGGTCGTTCTGGTGCTCTTTGGAATTTTATGTGTGCATTTTGTTAGGCCACAACTGGGAGGGAGGGGATTCATTTTTTATTTTCTACTTAAAAAAAATCTATTATATTAGTGAATTTCTCATCACTTGGTAATTTTAACATTTTGTAATTAAATTTCCATGTAATTATGTATGGACTGTGCCATTTAATGCTCCTCTTGCCTAGTTTGTGGTTTTATTTTCAAATCAACAGTCTTTCCTCATGTTGAGTGGTTCAACAATTGTCTCAATGCTTTCACTTTCATTGACGGTCAACTCCCTCTTTATTTGATTTTATGGTATTTTTATTTATTTACTGGATTGACTTTCTTTCTTTGCACAATTTCAGTTATGGTCAGGCGCTTAAGGTTAATTGGGCATATACCAGTAATCAGAGGGAGGATACTTCAGGTTTCTTTAGGCTTTCATTTTTATTCTGTTACTTTTTTTGTTTTGTTCTTATTTGAGTGCCTAATGATATTTTCTCCCGTTTAATGTGCTTTTAAAATTGTCAGGACATTTCAATGTATTTGTTGGTGATCTGAGTGCAGAGGTTACTGATGCGACTTTATTTGCGTGCTTCTCAGTCTATCCTAGTTGTTCGTGAGTTCCTCATTGCCTTGAATATTCATTAGTCTCATTGTACATATACCAACAAGGGCAGCACGTTCTAGATTTCCTGTTGCCTGCAGTCAAATTCATGCTTTCACATGTCCATGACCAGAAGTTCTGGGGAGAAATTCTAAGCATTATCATTAAGTTTCTTGAATCTTGTACTTCCTGTTGATCATGGTGTGAACCACTATAATTTATGTTGTGTGCGTTTAGATGTCTGGTTTATGATCCTTCTATTTTCTTCATCATTTTTAGCGATGCAAGGGTCATGTGGGATCACAAAACTGGTCGCTCAAAAGGATATGGATTTGTTTCTTTTCGTAATCAGCAGGTATTGCTTATTAAGTAGAAGTTCCTGAAAATATTTAACCCCCCCCCCCCTCCCTCCTTTCTTCAAAGAAGAAAAGCTTTTTTTGAAGAATGCAAAGCTGTCTAAATTTGGTTGACTACAGAGCATGAAGAAATATAATTTTTCCTAAAAAAAAGTTGGACTGTTGGAATCTTTTTTTCCTGATAAGTAATTCAAGTTTATTATATTATAGGCGCTAAGGGGCGCAACCCAAGTACACGGGGAGTATACAAGAGAATACCTGACTAAAGAGAAGAAGGAAAACAAAAAGTCATAAATTCAAGATAATTAGTAAAACCAGAACTGTTCTGCGCTGACATCCAAACATAGAGGGTTTCTAACACAAAGGAAGTAAGCTCATTTTTGGTGGTGGAACTAGCATTTATTCTTTACTTGTTTGAAAAAAAAGGGAACCAAATTAGCCCAGCTACAGCTGTGGGACTAGCATTACAAAATTTCTTTTAAGAGTTCTGGGAAAAACACTAAAAATGTAGAGAGTCAAACAAACTGATAAATTGCCTTGTGGAATCATTTTGCAGGATGCACAGAGTGCTATCAATGAATTGACTGGTTAGGCATCTTGTTGACCTTCGTTGCTTAGTATCAAGTAGCCTGGTTCTCAATTTTTTCAAGGATGTATGATCTGATTTTCCCACCATCTTGTAGGTAAATGGCTTGGGAATAGGCAAATAAGATGCAACTGGGCAGCCAAAGGTGCTGGTACTAATGAAGACAAGCAGATCAATGACAGCCAAAATGCGGTTGTACTTACCAATGGATCTTCAGGTAGCACGCAACCTTCTACTTGATTAAGTCCATGTTGTAGAATCTTGATGAATTAGGGCAGAGGCACCTGCTTAGGGTTTATGGACGACTCAGGCTCTGGGTACCACATTCACTCGGAATATCCAGATGCATGCAATGTGGAATAACAGCATAGTGTTGGGAACTCGATAACCAAAAGCTGGTGTATATCAGAAGCATAATTATGATTAGCTTTTATAAAAATCGACAATTGTACCCACTCAGTCTAAATTCAACCACTCACCAAAAGTTAATTACTTTGATGACACAGGCCACAGTCCTAGGCTCCTAGCTAATTTCCAATGTGGTTACTCTGTTCGGTGACAAGTTGATCTCAAGAGGCATATTTTGCTATTGTTTGTCTAAATCGCAAATGGTTGATAGTCCACTTTAGACGGGAAAATGATACACAGCAGACTCTAATTCTTTGAATTCGGAGATGTTTAGGCTATGCCTATTTTCATATTAATAAAATCTTTCTTACTCATAAAAAAAATTGTTTAGGCTTGTTCATACTTCAT
Source organism: Pterocarya stenoptera (assembly GCA_003123785.1). Taxonomy (NCBI): domain Eukaryota; kingdom Viridiplantae; phylum Streptophyta; class Magnoliopsida; order Fagales; family Juglandaceae; genus Pterocarya; species Pterocarya stenoptera. The sequence goes on from QEOT01000675.1 coordinate 722,799, forward strand.
TCCCATTGACAACTTGAGATGCTTTAAGGCGTAATAAATTGCAGCATATTGATACTAGAATATTTATATTTAATCAATGAAGAATATGGATGCACTATATATAGAGACGCATGTACGCACACGCACACACTTTCTTGTTGGTGTCAATGGACAGCTTTTCTGTCCATAATCAGTCTTCTTTCCTTCTATTCTTCTTTCCTTATTTCACCTTTACTTAATTAACGTAGGCTTGTACAGTTAGCATATTGACAGAATATATAGTTTCCATATAAAGCTAGACTGCTAGAATACTCGGCAATTAGTTTCTTTCCATGTATAGCTCTTTTGTAAAGGTCATATATAATATACAGATCACTCAAAGGCCAATTGATTCGGCTATCCAATTGATTCGGCTATTCAAATAGATTCTGACTTATTTTGACATGGTATCAAGAGCCAGTTGATTTTTTTTTCTCTCGGTTTGGTTGTCGCCCGCGTGATTTTTTTGTTCTCCTCTCGGTTTTGTGTGTCGGCTTCTTCTGGATTATTCTCGGTGACCCAACGTGATCTCATTGCTATTTCGTGTGAAAGCTCTCTTGTTTTTTCGGCATAATTTTTCTGGGTTGGAGTTATCGGCACCGTCTGTTCCAGGTTGGAGCTTTTCGGCACCCTCTGTTCAGGTCTCGGCAGGAGTTCTCTTCTGGTGAGCCTCTCGACGCGTCTGTAGATCCAACTTTCTATTCACTCGTGGGATCCGGGCGGTCCGGGGGGGACCACCACGGCTCCTCTCTTCTCAAGAATCCATACATCCCTTATCAGTATATGGACAGCTATCTCTCGAGCACTGGTTTAGGTTCGGCCTTAATGGGAAAATAAAACGGAGCACCTAACAACGTATCTTCACAGACCAAGAACTACGAGATCGCCCCTTTCATTCTGGGGTGACGGAGGGATCGTACCATTCGAGCCTTTTTTTTCATGCTTTTCCCGGAGGTCTGGAGAAAGCTGCAATCAATAGGATTTTCCTAATCCTCCCTTTCCGAAAGGAAGGAATTTATTATTTTGTGATGGACTCTGCACCTGTGTGTGTTAAGTTTACGGGCACAAACTACTCTACTTGGGCTTTTTAGTTTGAACTTTTCCTCAAAGGAAAAGATCTTTGGGGTCATATTGATGGCATGGATGTCGCTCCAAAATCCGCTACTGACAAATCCAAAGATCTCGGAGCTTCTCCCTCATGGGCTGTATTTGATGCTCGAATTATGTCTTGGCTTCTTGGTTCAATGGAGCCACATATTGTTACCAACTTGTGGCCTCATCGCTTCGCTCAATCCATGTGGAATTACTTGAAGAAGGTTTATCATCAAGCTAATGATGCTCGTCGCTTTCAGTTGGAACATGCAATTGCTATGTTTCAACTGGTAGTCTTTCCATCCAAGACTACTACTCGGCCTTTCTAACTCTTTGGCACGAATATACTGATTTGGTTACAGCGGATATTCCTGCTAGTGCTCTTTCGACTATCCAGACTTTTCACGAGACTAGCCGGCGTGATCAATTTCTTATGAAATTACGTCCGGAATATGAATATGTTCGCTCCTCTCTACTGAACCGATCTCCTGTTCCTTCTCTTGATATTTGTTTTGGTGAGTTACTTCGCGAAGAACAACGTCTTAGTACTCAGGCTATTCTGGAGCAATCTCATGGCAGTTCGGGCACGGCACCTGTGGCTTATGTTGCCCAAGGACAAGGATCACCTATGACTTCTAAAAATTTGCAATGTTTCTACTGCAAGGAATATGAGCATATTGCTGCTAATTGTCCTAAGAAATATTGTTCTTATTGCAAGAAGAAAGGTCACATCTCCTTAATATGGCTTATCATATTTCTCTGCTCAATACCCTCGTGATCACTTCAGGAGTGTAAACACTAATGTCAGATTGTCAGAAGAGCTGTGATCATTTGTTTTGTGACCTGTTTAAACTCGACATATTTCCTGCATCTCCAAAGCATGTGAACTACTTAAAAGATTTGGAATGCTATAAATTCCTTGGATATTCTGGATGTTGACAGTTCTTCTGTTTTCTTCATTTTGTAGATGGAGGTCAGGAGAATATCAATGAAGAGGCCCCTGAAAACAATCCGGCATACACCACTGTCTATGTTGGCAACCTCTCTCACGAGGTAATTAAGCAACGCACAGAATTGCCCTTTCATATCCCCTTCTGCTCAACCCTACCTGCATCCTGGCAAACTTTTATTTTATTTTTTATGAGTAACATCTGGGGGAACTGTGTTTCACCATCTCTGCTCCACCAAGAATTTGACATCCCTGTAATTGCTTTGCCTGCTCCATTTTTTTCTTGGTTTTCTTGGCAAATAATTGATTCATACGTCTGTGTTTGCATTCAAACTTCAAGCCCAAGGTGAAAAGAAATAGTTAACACAAGGAAGTTCAAGGGAAAAGAAAAATTAGGAAGGCACCCAGCGAACTGTGGTTCAAAGTGATCACACTAGGCGTGTAACACTGGAGCTCTTATGAAAGAGCACTGAAGCTCTTTGTCTCTAAGAATCAATAAATCCTTTGTTAATAACTTTTTTTTTTATCAGTAAACAAATTTTGTTAATAGAAACAGGCATAGCCCAAGTATACGGGGAAATCCTTTGTTAATAACTTTAAATTGACAACTTGTAACTGATATTGCAATTTGATCTTTTAGTATCCGAAGAAAGAAATACAGACAAAAGAAAAAGAATTCTGCAAATATGAGAGACTGAAATGTCCTAGAAGAGTGCCATCTTCCACGGAAGCCCTCAGATGTCTATACATGTTGGAATTTAATAATTTACTAAACAATGCATGGAATCACTGAAGTATGTCATTGAGGCTCGGAAAACTAATTATATACCTGCTCTGAATCCATGTTGGGTTCTTACATCTTTTCTCGATTCCCACATGGCCTAATGTTGCAGTTTGCTCCAAGCCTACCCCATTGGTAGTGGAGCCATGCGAAAGCACTGTCATAGCTTTTTTTTTTTTTTGATAGGTAAGATAAGATTTTATTGATCAAGTAAATAGGCAAAACCCAAGTAGACGGGAAGTATGCATATGCAAAAGTGCTTTCATAGTGAATGGTGTACCTATCAGTCTTCCAAACAAAGCTAGATCTTGGCCTTCTTTAAATGGTTATAGTTCATGTGCTCTCTTGACCATGAGATCCCTACTTCTTGACATTCCAATTCGTTGGAACAAGTATATATTTGATTCTCTTTCTTTGTCATCTTGATGTGTATTTGTGCATCATACTTCCATTTATCTTTTTGTTCAGTTTCACAGATTGTTTTTCCACTATTTAATTTTATCTTGTAAATGTGGATCCATGGCGTAATCTTCATAGTCAAGTGCGACAAATTTACTTTGTTTCTGACAATTTCATCATGTGCTTAGGTAACTCAAGCTGAACTCCATTGTCAGTTTCATGGTCTTGGTGCTGGGGTTATAGAGGAAGTGCGTGTCCAGAGGGATAAAGGATTTGGGTTTGTCAGATACAGCACTCATGAGGAAGCAGCCTCGGCCATTCAAATGGCTAATGGGAGGATTATTCATGGGAAGCCCCTGAAGGTAAGAAAACTTATGAGGAGGTCATTTTAATTTGACAGTCAGCTTTATTTGATCTTAATATAACAATAATATCGTGGCTTGGATACTTCCAAGGCATATCCTTATTGGCCTGAGATGGAATGGGCTAACAAGCCCTTGGCAGGGCCATGGATCCATGACTCTAGTCAATATCAACGAGTTTCTTACATGCATGTACACGAAGACACACATTACAACCCACCCCCCCCCCCTTCCACATATGCACAGAGAATCTTGTTTGGGTCATGCATGTTATGACCCCCGCCTGTGTCTGATTTCCATGCCCTTGAATGAATGCTATACACTACTTATGTTGAGAGACACAAAAGACTTTTGTTTTGGTTGGTCAACTAAAAGGCCAAAATGTGAATATATATATTGTTGCCGGAAATAGTATATTTAGAACCTGCTGATTTGCTGATGGTTGTATTTTTGAGGACCTGAGTTATGCAAAAAAGGGAAAGGAAACAAAATAAAGATAAAACGGGAACTGGATATATATATATTAATTATACAAAAAATTTCTGCAGGTGCGTTATTCCTGTTCACTTCAGGTATCCAGCTATTTTGCATTAGTCTAGCGCCTCTAGGCATTTAACTCTTTATGGGTTGTGGATTTTCTATTTAAGTGATCAGTTTGAATGTAGGACCTAGGAGGTCCTTGGCATGGTGCCATCATCCGAACAACAAGCAGTACTGTGTTCCATGTTAAATGGTTTTCATGTAAATTTTAAGCAGCATTTTTACCCATTGAAGAACATGTCTCATCTTTTTGGCATGCGTGAATGCAGTGCTCATGGGGTAGCAAGCCAACTCCTCCTGGGACAGCTTCAAATCCATTACCTCCTCCAATTCAACCATATCAGATCCTTCCAACTGCAAGCATGAACCAAGGCTATTCACCAGCTGAGTTGTTGGCTTATCAGCGGCAAATTGCCTTGAGTCAGGCTGCTGCATCTGGTCTCTCAGGTCAAGCTCTTGTGCAGATGACTGGGCAACATGGCCTGGCTGCTGCTTCCATGGGGTTGAGCTCTGGGGGATCGCAAGCCATGTATGATGGATATCCTAATAATTCATCGGCCCAACAGCTCATGTATTATCGTTAGTGGGTGTTTCCGTGGGAATTCTGCCCCCTTTTCTGGGTAGGGTTAATGGCAAATAATTTTCCTCTTTGTCCGGGTCGGTATGTCTCTTTATTAACTTTAAGCTTTACGGTTGAGATGCAAGTTAGTCTTCAATTACTTAAAATTTTGGTCTCGTATGCTGTATTGCTTCAGATTAGGTTTGCTTCGCTTTGTAAGAAACATCATAGTACGCTGATTTATGGTGCTTTTGATGTCTTTTAAGTTAAGATCATGGTTAGATAATTGTATTGTCTTTAGTGGTAACTTTTTTTAATCGAATTTGGGCGCAAAGATTATATTCATTGAATTTTTTTTAATTGAAAGATTATACTCTGGATTATTTGTAGGAAAGGAAAGTGAATTGAGCTTCATTACTCGATTGCGGCATAATTTGCAGGAAATAGCTGTCTTCTTGAAATAAGACTTCAAGGATGACCAAGTTAATAAATTGTCAGACTTTCTTGCTCAAAAACTTCACAAGTTTTTTACTTTCCAAGCTCCCGGTATCACTCAAATGGAGTTATGAAACTAATTGTATATTAATTAGCTAGATTCTACCCATATCGCTTAAGGCTTTCTCCAATTGTTACAATGAGCCAGTCAATTATACTTTCCTTGACACTTGAAGTTGGCGACAGAACTGTGTACTAGATAATGGATCTGTTCAGGACAGACCTTGTAAAGCACTGAAGATTCTGAGGGACAAAGGGAACACTTTTCTTCCTCTGTCTGAAACCTTCGACATCAGGTTCTGCCGCTCTTAACTCTCAGTCGTTTTTCCGATAACATATTGGTTCTTGGTGTCTCAGTATAAAAATATAATGCTAAAGATTGAGAAGTTATATATTGTTCTTCGATCATAACGAACTCTACCTTAAATAGTATTTTAGAGTATTTTTGCTCCGGAATTTTAGTATACCGATGTGTTGCTTTTTTCAAGAAAGGAAACAAAAAAGTAGATTTCATGAACAGCCTCATTGACTACCGGCCATCTGATGACACAGACGTAAATCATTACAAGACAACCACATTCATGTCTTAATGAAGCACCAGGCTTTTAAAGTATGTGGGTGCTTGTTTGTGCGTGTTTTCTTTTTAATCTTGCTCTAGAACTAGAAGGAATGTGTATATATGTACACGTTGATTAAGAAACTTGGAACTTCATCTTGATTCGCTGCACATGATATCGAAGTTTGCAAACACGGTTTAGAGAATCAGAGATATATGCTATGAACATCAATCAGCTTTTACCTCCAACAGTTGGCACGATCATTTTAAACCAATTTTTTTCCTCAGAACTTGATCTTTACTCGTAAGGGAGATGATGGAACTCTCTCCAGAAAGTGCAGGTGGAAGATCCCCCTCCTGCAAAGAGTCAATCAATACATTTCTGATTAGGCTTTTCATCGTGAGGTAGAAGTCAAACAAGCATTATGTGAATTCTAAATGAACCGTTACAGGAAATGACAATGAAATTGGAATAGTTTTGTGGTTTATGAAAAAGAAATTTACTGTAAAATATTTAACTAAAATAGAGTAAATCATGGAGTCAAAAGTTGAATTTAGGACCATCGCTCTGAATCCTTGTCGAGTTAGTAATTGCCCAAAAAATGGATGAATTTAATCATTAGATTATATTGTCAAGCTAACGCAAACTTACTAGCTGCAGGGAAACTTGGCTGTGGCCTGGTGAGGAGGCTGGACTGCCATTTATCGAAGTGTGGTGCATGGTTTCCTCAGCAAGTTCTCTCAATCTGCTAAGTTCTGGCAAGACTTCCTTGCCAAGATCTGGTCTATCCTTTCGCCTCAACTCTGCACACTTTAGTGCCAGCTTGGCGAAGCACAAAGCCTCTTCAATTGGCCAATCAGGCACGGTTGGATCCAACATCTGAGCAAAAGTCCCTTTTTCGATAGCCCTTTCAACATGGTGAGTCAAGCCCATCGGCGGCCTGGCTGTTATCATTTGTAGAAACATGATTCCAAGGGAATATATATCAGACTTCACTCCAAGCATGCCTGTTTGCTGATATTCTGGATCTATATAGCAGAATGTGCCTGCTGTGGATGTCATTCGATACTGTGTCACGTTATCGGCCACAGATGGGGGTATTAACCTAGCCAAGCCGACATCACTAATCTTGCTAACATAGTTGCGATCAAGTAAGATGTTGGCTGGTTTCAGGTCACGGTGCACTAGTGGCTCGGGTTTGGCCTGGTGAAGGAACAACAAGCCAGTGCCTACTTCGGCGGCAATCCTAAATCTAAGCTGCCAAGAAAGAGGTGGAGTGTTACCCCGGCAGAAGAGGCGGTCCTCCAAACTCCCATTAGCCATGAACTCATACACCAAACAACCATACTCGGGGCAGGCTCCTAGGAGGAGAACCATGTTCGGATGTCGTATGCAACTCAATACCTCAACCTGAGAATGGTTGTTAGTGAGTCATAATGAAACTATTTCTTATAAATACTTAACTGAACTTTCAAGCATAATTTTTTGAATTGATACTTGTGTAGACAAGTACTTCTATTTTCAATATACCTCTTGTTGAAACTGTGACCTTCCTTGAGCTGCATCTGGGCGAAGAACCTTAATTGCGGCAGGTGTATTGTCCAGATAACACTTGTATACAGGTCCATAACCCCCTTCCCCAATCTTGCGGGATATTGCAAAGAAATCTGTGGCAATTTCGATATCCTCGATTGTGTACCTCCTACACCGATCGTCTGATTGTGCTAAAGCATCAAATGCCTTCTTCTTCTCTTCTGTTTCTCGCAACGCTTTCATCTCCGCATGGATTCTTTTTTTCGCTTCTAGTTCTGCTATCCTATTGGCTGCCTCAGCAGCCTCAATGGCAGCCCTGGACTTGGCCTTCTCCTTTGCTGCAATCGCTACTGCAGCTTCCTCAGCCAATCGTGCATCTTCCATTCTTCGTTCTTCCTCTAATTTCCAACGCTGCAGCTCTACTGCCTGTTATGTAAATCGTATCAGTGCCAGCTTGGAGTTTATAGAAATTACAAGGCATAAATAGGTTTAATTTCACGTACCATTTGTTTTGCTGTGAGTGCTTCTTTGCAGGCAGTACTGTACATTTCCATTGTCTGCTTGAGTTCTAACTTCAGCCTCCTCATTTCAGCCTCCACTTCTTCCTGTATTTTTTTTTTTCCATACAAGGTTATTCATCTTGCACTTTTTCTTCAAGTTTCATGTAACTGTACATGAGTTACAATATTCATCATGGAGATCATGTTTCTGAAGTCCCAACTACAATAAAAAAATCTGATCTACATATATAATATAGGAAGCTAGCTTTTGAAAATTTTAAATTGTGCTTAAACAAATTGAACATAACATCTTCCAATTTCTTCAAATTTATCACATGTATCGGGTTTGAGAATAATATACATGCATCATGTATGGCCATGCCACATAATCATGTGGGAGCTGCTATCTAATTAAAGTCCAAATTAATGAGCCGAGTATTTGCATGGTTCTTACCATTGACTGAGATGCGTTTGATAGCCTATCACTATCCGGCGAGAATGGTGAAAAATCCGGTGGAGAAACGACATCTAGTGACCTCCATTCGAACTGCTCAGATGAATCATATGTCTGGTTGATGTCATCTATTACCGAGACACATGACATCCGTGAGGGGGTGATGAGGTCTCTCTCCAGGTGGTCATACAATGAAGGAAACATACGGTCGACGCTGGGCCTCTCAGAGCTAACAAAGGATATATCAGTATCAGACAAACCGATTTCTCCATATGATTTCCCACTTATGCCTGATGATCTCCTAGGCAATGGTGACCTGCTTACAAATATTCCAATGAGACTTAGATTAGAGCTTTTGAGTTATTGGCTGCATGTGATCCAAAATCACATGATGTATATGCAGGGGAATCACATCATGTATATATATAAGTGCCCATATATATATATATATATATATATACCTGATTACGTCTGCCTCATCAGCTTGAAATCTACTCGCTGACTCGATTAATGGTGGCTTTCCTGATACAGGAGGCCAGGGGATGATCAATTATGAGAAGTGGCTCAGAAAAAATAAATAAATAAAGCCAAAAAGAGAATTAATATTAATCATTACATATGCTTGAAAATAAGAGAGTTCAATTAAAGTACCGTAGATATTAATAGAAGTAGCCGGGAGGAGTACTTGTGGCTCCGGTGTATCTGATGATTTGATGCTGCCTCGATTAGCAAGTTGGAAACGTAGAGAGGTTGTCGAAGTCGTCCGTGATGATGCAGCACCCAAGGCAGATCGCATGGACTGAATCTTTCCTCTGGATATCACGTATACGTTACAAAAATCTGGTGCTCCTTTTGATACATGGCCTGGAATATCTGTTGTCTTGAATCTTCTGAGGAGACAGATTTTTGAAGTAAATCATTTTCAGAATAACATAGCTAGCTAGCTAGACATACATTCACATGCATCTTCATATATATATATATATATATAATGCTCCCCTGGCTGGCCTATAATTTATAGGCATCTCATTTTTGTGTTTTTACGTTAGCATGGTATACGTACTCTTGTTAAAATTAGAATGAGAATTGTTGAAACTCGTGTCTCCATGCAGATTTCTAGAGATACTTGATCTCTTGAACTCGTGTAAAGCTACGAAAGACGTTCATGTACCGGAGGATCATGAGTAATTTCATAAATTTTGGTGCAGCAAGCAGGGTAACTTGATAAGAGAGAGAGTACGTACTTAAGAAAGCCAGTTTTCGACGAGGAACCCATAACCAAATTCTCAATAGCTGAATGACTTGTATATTCGATCAATGCTCTCACTACATCTGTGTCTTCTAGTACGATATCTCTGCAACGTATCTGATGTCAAAAAGATAATCATCAAAGGTAAGAATTTGCTGCATGCTAATAATGTATGAACATGTGTACGTACGTACTATATCTAATGTTTTTTTTTTTTTTCTTTTAATTAAGGTGGCCAACGACCAAACAGAAGAGAAGCACAGTCAGTTGGATCTGGCCTGATCATGACTTACATCTTTACGCGTGCAGTAACAACGGAAAGGGAGGAGCATTTCCTTGGTTTTTTTATCAAGGTCGAGGTAGCATGCCGGCGAACTCTCATCAGCAATACCAGCCCTTGGCCCTGCAACCGAAACGAAAATGAACTCATTGCGATCGTGAGATCATGAGAAACGCAACCCAGCTAGCTACGTGCATGTTATTATACCGAAACGGTTCGTGCCAAATGAAAACCCATCACCTTGGGCTCAATTAATATTAGATGAGACTCCTCGTGATAGGACCCAAAAAGAAAACATTTCCAAGAATGATACTCACTCGAGGAAGAAAGAGAAGCTACGGAGGAAAATGTAGACGATTTGAGCTTGACATGGAGGAGAATAACTGTCTGGCCCCTCTGGAGGAGATTGTCAACAGCCCACTTTAGAGCATTTTGGCTGCCTTTGTCTCTGTCTACTGCCACTGCCACCAACCCGCTCCCTCTTCTTTTTTCTACATGATTTCTAGCCAACCACATCTTCTCTCTCTCTAAGAGCCCTTTACTATGTTTTGTTCGAACAAAACACAAAAAGGAAGAGAGGGAAAAACCCGACCTTTCTTTTCGCTACAATCTAAGAGATCACCTCGGAACTTCTATATGTTTTTCTGTCAGCAGAAATTCTCGAGAGCCTCTAAACGATCCAGTAAAAAAGATGGGTTCTCTGTACGTTTTGGATCTCCTGCAGGTCTCCCTCCAAGTTCCAGTACGACGGGAGGGACAAAGAAGACCTTCATTTGGAGGATAGTTTGACGTGAGTTCTGTTTTTCTCAGTCTCCCTAAATTAGCAGTTGGGTTCTTTTAGCTAATTTGATCTTTTCAAACGAATCAATCCACAAATCTCTCTCTCTCTCTCTCTCTCTCTCAGTTGCATGAGAGACCGTCATTAGCGGCTAATTGTTAACCTTTCTGGTCTATCTTACGTTGAATTTCAGATGCTGTCCAATTCGTCGTCTCGAGGCTCAGTATCCTCAAAATTGGTCCAAGTTATAAGACAATCCCTCATGAAACGGACGTCGAAAACGCTTCGAGGGTTTTCTCGAACCTCTTCCTTTTTGGTCTTAGAATTACTCGTTTCTCTTTAAACAAAAGGGTAGTGCTATCCACTTCGTGTCAAGTCTCCCGAGTGCAAATTGTAATTTTCTTTTTTTTTTCTTTTTACTTTTTATTTCAAACATTTTTTAAACATGTTTAAACATTTTTAAAAAATAAAAAATTATCAATGTATTAATAATCATTTTTTTAATCAATAAGCAAAATTTTAAAAAAAAATATTAAATACATAAACGGTTAAAATGAAAGGACAAAATAAAAAGATATACTAACATTATTGTTAAACAAAATAGATTATTCGCAGCGATAGTGTTATTTTTTCAAGAACAGCAATCATTGAAATTTCATCGGCCACACTTGAATCTTCATCCATTAGGGTTAGTCGCTTGGTTCTCCTACTTTATAGGAAGAGCTCTAGAGTTCGACCATTTATAAAGCCCTTTTTTTTTTAACTATGGTTTACGTTCAAGTTCAACAAGTTCTGTAATTTTATCATCCCAGTTCTATGAACGATCCACTTTTGTGCACAAAAGCTTGCTATCTAGTTTCCAGTAATTGACATTTTATGCCTTACATGTTCAGTTTATTTCATAGCCAATGTTTTTCACTGCTTATCTGAACTCTTCTCTCGCAAACAACGTGCTCCCCTCCAAACCCAGAAGGCGAAAGCACTATAAATTTACAGAATATAAACATTAAATTAAGAAGAAAAGCATAAAAGCTGTCTTGGACTTGAGAGCAACTTGCAACATCCGTATGAACAAAAAACATGGATTTGTTTGCTAGTCAAGGACAATTGCCCATCCGTGGGCAATGTACAGTTTATAGTACAATCGAAGGGATGAATCAGTCTATCGAACACACAGATCCTGAGAAAACAGTTTTCTTTTCCCTTCAATTTTCCATATAAGTAGAAAATGTAGTCAGGTTGGTGGGCTGAAAACGCTTTAGTTTTATAAGTAACCGGGCTGACGCCATATATCCCAATCCAAACAGTTATATTTTGTGTGGCACCACAGTGCTTTAGGATAAATTAACAAGGTAAATAACTTCGCATATGCCAAAACTACGTCTCGCAAGTAATGGAATTACCTTAAAAAAATATTGTTACAAAGCCTAGGAGTCAAAAGCGCCAGCGCCAGCGCCTGGCAATGATTGTATTCCGAGGGCAGTTTGATCATAGTGACAAGAATTTACTCCTTTGTGTTAGGTTTCAGAGATTCAGTTTCTCCTTCGTGACGCCCTGGAAAACATTTCTTTGATGTTCCTGGATTCTGTCTCCACTTTCGCCTTTTTAGCTGGCTTTCCAGTTTTTGTGCTCTTTTGGTCACTTCCCTTTCCCTGATAAAAAGGGCATTATAAAAGACCATTCCGAACAATTGAAAAATCAAATCACTCAATCACAAAATCACTGTAGGCAGTCCCTGCATCGTTTCTGCATCCAGTGTGACACTACCCAAAAAAAAAATCCGATGCTATTTTTCATTTCTTGTGTTCAACCATTTTGCTTTTAACACCATTCCTAAAAAAAACCACTCCCAGAAAATTTTATTCCGTAGTCAAAAGCTAAAATAGATAAAATACTTGATTAAAAACAAAGGACAGGCAGGTACATAAATAATACCCTTCCCACAGAAACTTATTTCTTTCTTTTTGTTTGTTGGCTTTTGATCCAATGGCTGGACTATACACGGGATAGTTTTCTTGCTACCTAAAAGCTACAACATAGTGAAGGTATAGTTCAATCCAAAGTCTCTGGCACAATACCAAGAGAAATTACCAGCTGTGTTTGCTGGCACCTGCAAAAACTAATTAAAAACAAAGTTACAGAGGCTTTACACAATTGACATAACAAGCATAGAAAGTTAGCAGATTATGACTTGAGATTCTAACTAATACAACTAAAAATGCGCAACCAATAAGTTCTCTCAAATTTCTACACCAAAGTGGCATAATATCTGACAGTTCCTACCAGTAAGTTGCTCTGAAAAACTGGGTGGCTTCCTGAAGCAGGTGATAGGCTCTCAACCTCTAGAGCTTCTCTAGTTGCCTCGACTGAATTTAACCTGCAGACACATTCAATGATCTAGGCTGAGTTAAAGCATACAAAAGAAACCCACTCTAACCGTAGTAAGAGGTAATGGAGTTTCAATTTGTCGAATGGGAAAGATTAGATAAGGGAATACTTTAGATGGTTACACAGGAGATTCAACCAAGGCTCATCCTTCACATACTCCCCCAATATTGAAACTGCATCAGCTACTGCACTAATAGAAGGGGATTTAATGAAGAGAAAATTATGACTTCATGCCAAGATATAGCATGCACATCACAAGTTGACATATGCAAACCAAAATTTCTTTTTTTGATAGCTAATCAAGAAATTTTATTCATAGAAAAAAGTACCTAACTTGATATGAAACCAAAATTTCTAATCACATTTACTCAGTTCCAAGAAGGAAAACACACACACACACACGCACACACACAAAACAAAACATAAGTACAAGATCATCTGCATGGCTTAATAATTCCCGATCCAAAGAGCAATTTCAACACCAACCCAAGCCACTAACTTCAATGCAAAACTGACCTTATGTTTGTATAGCCCTCAACCACCAACCACCACCCACCTCCTTTCCCACTTTTTCATGTATGTACAAATTATCACACAAGCAGTAATAATAATCATAAGTTTGCTCCTGTAACAGATTCTTTGGTATGGAAAGAAAATTAAGAAATTGAGTGAGTTCAACCTGGGCTATACCTCTGCAAAGTTTTTTAATTAATTGGCATTTAAAAAAATAAAGAATATTTTCAGAAGCATCAGTCACACAGGCATTTAAAAAAAAGGCATTTGGATTTAACTAGCAAAATCGCAAAATGAAAAGGTTATAAAGAATTTTAATTATAATCATACACGTATCCTTCTCTTGTCGTGCAGCATAGTTTTTGTCCAATACCGAAAGTGTCACTTTTAGCTCACATACCTGCAATTAGACAACATTATCTAATGGGGGAAAAAATTACAAGTACCATTATCTTAAATGAATATGAGCTATTTAATAGCTTCTGCTCAATAGTCGATAAGGCTCAAAGAAAGGTCCGTTGGATGTTCATAACAGTGTTTGTGAGTCTCTTACCTTACCCAAACCCTTACTAAAAAAAAAGGAAGATTGGCTATTCCAATCTCATACATCCCCATAAAGTAAAATTAAGTACCTTGTGATATAACCATGCTAGAACCTTTGAGTCATCAAGCCTAAAAAACTTTGACGATCCAATTTCTGCACACGCGGAGGGAGAGAGAGAGAGGAGGAGGAACAGTTTTGATTACTCAAGCTGTTGTATCAAGAAAATCGCACAAAAGTCTAGCTATAAAAGAGTTCCTCACATTATTACTGATAACTGAAAACTGTAGAATGGCAACAAGGGTTAATAACCATATCTTTAGCTTCTTAAGGTTCCCATGAAGTAAATCTCATCACTCAGGCCCGCTTTCTCTTTTCATTCCAAGAACAGAACATATACAATTTTCAGGATCCTATTAATCAACTGATTTCATGCCAGTAACAGTAAGTGTCAAATGAAGAGTGTTAATAAAGGTGGTTCAAAACCACTTAATTGTATGCCACACTACAAGCATAAAAATAAAAGTAAAAGGATTTTTAACCATCAGATAGAAAAACATTTTAAGCTGATATACTCTATCAAGCCTCCGACTAAGATTTACATTGGAAAAGTAAGTATGGAATAAAATAAAATGGTGCAGGTAGATGGCCACCTTTGATTTCACAAACTACTTGCATTGAATTCTCTGCAATGGACAGTAAATGTTGATAGCCAGGATAGTCATGAATGAAGATTATCTCATCTAATTGCCTAAACTTCCCGGGATCATCTTCCTTCTGCAATCATTTTAAAAGAGCGCTGCCACCAGTAAGTTTAAAAAAGAAATAATCAAAACAAAAGGTTGACATTCAGTAGCAGATGCCGAGACTAGAAAACATTACACTGACAGATTATAATTGGGAAAAAAATTACATATATTGTATATATAGTAACAGCATTGAGGAATTAAAGACACGATTGCACAAAGTGAACAATATATACTGGTTGATTTATAATTAAAATGGGAAAAGTAGCAGAACAGGATTTGTGTGCTGATCCAGATAGTGTGATTAAGCACTGCAAACTATAAATATACCTTCATTCTAGCTTCCTCAAAAATGGGGAGCAAAATGAAAACAGGATCAACTGGAGTTGCAGTATATAGGCGGCCATCTATATGAGGAAAAGAAGTGATACAATTACTGAGAATTAGTGGGAAGAGAAACAAGTACAATTCAAATCAAATACATCCATCAGAAGTTTCATGGTGATCCAAGACAAATATAAAAATTCAATGGTAGAGCCATGAACTGCATCAGAGAACTAGAGTACAATGGACAGAAGTAGTAGAGTTAATTGTTTTGATCAAAGCCATGGAAAATATCAGGTTAACAGGAAAAAATATACCATGCTTGAACTTGTACAAACAGGAGACTGAAAAAAAAAAAAAAAAACATGTCAAGAGAAAGAACAGTGTTGTTAAAGCCCAAAAAAACAGAGTGTTGATCTCATTTTCAGGTGTTTGGTAATTTAACAGTTTAGTGTACGCCTTCTGGTCACCAAGGATTCAAAAAAGGATCAAGAATGGTAGCATGTGCCTAACTACCAGAACTGAAGTACCAAAATCACATTACATGTATTTCAAAAACACGTGCTTTGATTTGACTAAAAGTGCACCTGGTGCTTTTAACAGTAATGAGGAAGAAAAGAAAATGAAAAAGAAATTACTAATGTAGATAATGACCTACAATAGTAGATGCTTTGAAAAGATGAAGATGCAAAGGGTAAAGAGAACTGACACAAAATGTACTTGATAACACAAACGCATTGGCTCTAAAGATAGAAATTTCTTAAAATCAGATTTTGGACTCTGACCATAAAAATCTTGCATCTACCTTCACAAACATAATCCCCCACAAACCAAGATCCATAGGATTGCTTAAACCAATGAAGTTCTTGAAGCAGCCCGTTGATGAAGAGATAGCAAGCAGTCTTTCCTGTCCAATTAGAGAAAAGAATAAAATTGAAACATCTTAGCACATACATGAGATATTAACCACTTTTGGATAATTTAACTTAAAAAACTTTCAAGAAGAAATAACTATAAATATAACCCAAACTTGACACCAGGTGATGTCACTAAAAAATATACAACCAACCAAACAGAGTATTTGGCTATGTATCTTGTCTCTTCAACAACAAGCAAACTCAAAGTCCTCGAGGATCTAAAATTAACAAACAGAGAAAATATGTAATGAGTATTCTTGTACATAACCTGACTTTGGATGGCGTAGCGATAAAAATCTTCCAACACCATTTCCTGCTGCCCCAGGATCTACAAGGATACATCCAAAAATGCCAGAATACTTGAATTTATGCATAAATTATAGCATGTAATAAAAAATAAACCATGCAAGGAAGTAAAAGATAACAAAAAGAATGAGTTTATCAAAAGGATAAAGATTACAAAAAACACCCTCAATTTTTATGACTGCCTTGTGTATGATGATTTAAGTCTTTAAGAAATGAAATGCTTAGAAATACATATAAAAGAATGAATTTTTCCCATCATTCAATTTGTGAGCTAAAAATTCTCTAAAATCCAAGCAAATGGTATACATATATGCAAATCAGTCAGCAGCTACTACCTTGCACCCCCAGACCATAGAGAGAGGAGAGCAGCTTTGACTAGATCTGTAGCAGTTCATTGTCGGTTAACGCACATAACCTATTTGGTGCTACACAAATGCTTCTATCCTTCAGCCATATACCAAACCAGGCTGACAAGTTATATACATCAAACAGAATTACTGCATTGTACATCAATATACCATATCCATTATCGATTGTCTTATATCTAATTAGGTGTTCCTGTTATATACTAACTGTGTGTACTTAGGCTATGCCTTTGGTGTTTGTGATAAAATCTTTGATTACCCATTAAAAAAATTATCTGTTGTCTATGAGTTTCTGATAAATAATAAAAAAATGTCATGAGTCATATCGTGATATTAAAAGGTCTTGTTGCCACCATTTCAGAAATGCTAATCGTGCACATCTATATTAGATACTTGCATTTCATGTCATATCCTCTATTTATAACCAGGCTAGAAGCTAATCAACAAATAAGATCACTTTCAAATCAATAATGCCACGTGTTTAATTAAATAATCATGTATGCAACTCACATTGATCCAGTTTATGTTCAACAATTTAAGGTAGAAAACAGTAACAAAATCCTTGACTACGGAATCCAGTGATTGGGTAATTAATTACCAGATGCAATAAGGAGACGACACTCCTTAGCACCTTCCCACCAAGCCATGGAAATTTGGAATTTGGTATACAGCAAACCTTTGCAATCCTATAGGACACCCAAACAAATAGTTATTCGGCGGCAAGGATGGTTCTCTAATTATGCTTACGCAAGCGGCACATACATATATAAGCATTTAGTTTAGAATCTTTTAAGAATTAAAAAGGATTGAAAATCCAACTACTTAACAAAAACATAATCGTTATTCACATTGATGAAGCTACAAAGAAAAAACTAGGCGCCCTTTCATGAAACAAAGGACAAGTCGTTCCCCGCATCTGAAGGGCGCACCGAAAATTTTGCAAAAAAATAAAAAAGAGAAATGATATTGTACGTAAATGCAGCGCAATTTCTTTGAAAAAACTGCGTAATTACATACCCACGTGAAAAAAAAAAATTTAAAATAAATAAAAATTAATAATAGACCTTTCAAAGCGATTGCAAGGCTTGCGCACTCTACTGTATGTAACATTCCTAAAAAGAAAAAACGTGCTCTTCAGACCTAAAGGATATATGCTTTCCTTAATGAGTGAAAAAGAAATTCCCGAAAAATCCGAATGGAGATCAGTGATACATTTCATTCTAGCTTGGCAGCAAACATACCAGAGGATAAAGCCGTAGTCTTGTTGACCTTTAAACAACCCCTGGGAAAAGAGAGAGAGAAATGCTCGAAATTAGACCGAAAATGTGCTCGAACAGGTATTCCCCTGCTTTTTCGTTTGGAGAGTATAAGTGATTATTCGAAACTGAGAGTAGAGACTGGGAGACACAATTAAAAGTGTGGGACTTACAAAGTTGAGAAAGTCGGAGATGGAGCGCGCTCGCGCGGGAGGGAGAGAGAGCTTGCCTTCGCAAATGAGGACACCCACTTTTGCGGCTTTGCCATATTGCAATTGCAATGGTGGGCTAAGTTGAAGGTGATTTTTGTGCCGACCGAACCCGACCGGGCCCAAAAGAAACAGGCTGACAATTTATTTGGATTTTAAAGAAAAATAGAAAAAGAAAAAGGTTTTCAATTGTCTTTCTTATATCTTCTCCGTTTAAGAGCAGTGCTACCTTTCAATTGTCGTTCTTAATGATTGTTAGTTTCTTTTTTTAATATTTTTAAAAAATAAAAAAATATATCAATACATTTAAAATTATTTTTTTAATTATTAAATAAAAATAAATTTGTCAAGCAATACATTTAAGCGGTACAACTTAGGAGGCAAAATAATTTTTTTCCTTTTGTTTAAATTAGACATAATCAAGTATGCATGTTCTACCCTTGAATTAAAAAATAAAAAATAAAAAAGACATTTTATTTCTTTTTATTTCAAACGCTTAGCGAGAGGAATAATACTAATAATAATTCTTAATTTGTTTTTTACAAACTTCCACAAAACTAAAAATTCCAAGTTTTTATGACCTTCCATTATAACTCTATATTATAAATCGTGGAGGATTCAGTCCACCATATAGATCATTGAAAACAGGACATGTACGATATACACATACTCGAAGGTGAAATACAGGTCCATGAATCCACTTGCATTTCAAATACAATCTTTTTGCCATATACAGATATACTCACAAGAGATCACAGAGAGAATCAACTTTTGGAGACAAAATTAAGCATAGATTTGGAGTTCACTTGAGCTTTATCATTTGAAGAACTGAAGGAGAATCGAAGGCATCATCGCCGTAACCACGGTGGCAACTGCCCTTACTAGCTTCCTCATAACTTGTTGAAATGGATGCGAATTTAGCAATATTGGGGGTCATTCCAGCAAGCTGCATAATGTTCTCTATTTCTTTCGCCACCTCACTCATTGTAGGCCTTTTGGCTATGGATTCTTTGACACAACTCATTGACAGTTCCACAAACTTTTCTAAACCTTTCAGTTTCGTTCCCAAACCAATGGCTAGGTCAAGAATTTCATGAAGATTGTATAAATCTTTCATCTCATCTATTGCATATATATATCTACAAGAAAAACAAGCATTTGTGACAAATTATTTGCAATGATAACGACTATTTGTGATAAAAATAGACTCATTTTGACAAAAAATAATCATTTTCACTGAAAATAATTGATCACAAATAAGCAATTCTCTTATTGATCCCTTATTACTCTCACAATATACTTCCCTCACTCTATCGGCCTTCTTGCAGTTATTAGATCCAACATGACCACTCCAAAACTATAAATGTCACTCTTATCGGTCAACTGTTGGGTCATGAATATTCCGGGTCCGAGTAGCCCTGAAACAATGAAGAAAATCCATTCTTCGCATAAAAATTTGACTCAATGTAGTGAAATATGAAACAAATTAAAGTCCTCAATCAACTTTGCTAGAGATTAAAACAACATAACGTGTTTCACATTCTGGATCTTGATACAGGTCACCTCAAAGGGATCACTTTGATAAGAGGCATGTGATGCACATATTTGACACAAAACCTTAAGATATATGAGCACTTCAATGAAAGAAGAAACATGGTAACCAAATGTTGGTTCAACACATTAGCTCTAAATGGACTCTTATAACCATAGAAGAGACTAAGCGCAATTAGAAGACTTATAATTTAGGTAACTTAAATAACGACCCGATATCAGGAACCCATGTCAAATTCATGTTTGTGAACAATATGAAATTGGGTGAATTCAAGTTAATAACAATTCGACAAAACAAGCAACTTTCCTAAAAAGGAAGAAAACAAGAGTAGAATTTACATGGAGGTCACATGTGAACCATTGCACACAAATCCTACCCAACCACCACAAGGGTCAGTACCCCCCCTAACTAGGTGGTAAGTTCTGCCAGCTATTCTTAAGAGGCAGTAGAGCAGCCACTGTAAAAATTAAATTGAGATTTTTATAATTCAGTCATTAAAAAAAATTGATAATCTACAAAGTCGAAGAGGAGGATTCAACTAGCTATCATTAAAAAAAATTGTGCAAGGGACTACTATCTCAGCCTTGTTTGGTTATATAAACAATCTCATCTCACTCATATCAACTAATCATTATAACTTTTTCAAACTTCAATCTAAAATACAATAAACAATTCAATTTTTTTTAATCTCAAAATAAAAATTATATTAAAAATTAGATTCTAACAATATTTTATTCAACTTTCATCTCATCTCTTTTTTAGAGCATTCAATGATCAGTTGAGAGAATCAAGGAAATCAGCCAAAGAGTTTGATGATCAGTTGAAAGAATTAAGGAAATCAACTGAAGAGCAGTTAAGATAATCAAGGGAGAAGTTTAAGACATCGAATCAAATCAGAAGTGGTGCAGTAAACGATCCATCTTTAGATTTTACTTATTCTGTTTTGATTCAAACAATGGAACAAAGTTAGCTGTAAATATTTATTTTGTACTCCTTAATTTTCTATAGTTTGTTATATGTAATCTGCTATAAATGCAACTGAATGAAATACAAATGGCAAGTAAGCCAATTAGTTCAAACTCTCTCATCTCTGTTTTACTTCATATATTTATAATTCTTACATGGTATCAGCTGGTACAAAGGCACACGCCTAATCCTGATATAGCTTATGCATTCAACACAATGGCTTCCAACTCAAATGACAATACCCCACTTCCTCAACCCACTATCCAAGCCAATGCTCAACCTGGGTCCCAAAAATTGGTTGGTCCCAACTATTTGTCATGGAGTGTCCAATTTATGGTCTTTCTAAAGAGTCATGATCTTGTTGTCTTGTGGACGGGGATGTTCCTCCTCCATCCAAAACTCTTTCAGATGGAACCACTAACCCAGCTTATACAGTGTGGTTAAAGAAAGACACATGTGTTCTAAGTTGGCTATTAGCTTCTATTACTGAGAAGCTAGTCTCTATTGTTTATGGAATGAAGACTTCCAAACAAGTGTGGGGTGCACTTCACACTCAGTTCTCATCTACTTCTCGATCGAGGATTGCTCTTTTAAAAAGACAACTTCAGGCCATTACTCAAGGAAATCAATCTTGTAATGACTTTATGGAGTAAGCCAAGAATCTCGTTGATCAACTTGCAGCTACAGGGAAGGCTACAGATGATCAAGATCTTATTAGCTTTCTCTTGGGAGGACTTCGGCCAACATTTACTCCCTTCATCACTACGTTCAGCTTTGCATGCTGCCACAAAGATTTTTCCTTCGATGACTTCCAAGGTGAACTCCTCAGCTTTGAAACTCTCATTGAAGCACAACACAACTCGACACCTGATCAACACTATGCATTTGCAGCAAACCAAAAAGGCAAAGCACCCTTCTTCCCAAGGAATCCGAAACAGCAAAACACAACTCCAAAGCCACAACTTTTGAACAAAGGCAATTAGGTTCCTCCTACAACTCGAACCAATCAGCAAGCAAATGACAGGCCAACTTCTCAAATTTGTGGTAAGAAATGACATGTTGCCCTTGATTGCTATCATCGTTTTGACTTCTCTTTTCAGGGACGCTAGCCACCTGCTGATCTTGTTGCAATGGCTGTCGAAGCCAATAACTCCTTTGACTAGAATGTCTGGTATGGGGATAATGGCACCAATGCTCATATCATCGCCAATGCAGCAAATTTAACGAACCAAGCTTCCTATAAGGACGATGATACTGTCCAAGTTGGCAATGGCTTAGGTTTGGTTATTAAAAATACTGGAAATACAACTCTCAAATTTGATCATAGTTCTTTCAAACTCAACCATATTCTTCATTGCCCCAACGCCTCAGCCAATCTTTTATCCATCAATCAGTTATGCTTAGACAATGACTGTTCTTTTGTGCTAACTGGAACCGATTTTTGTGTGAAGGACAACAAGACGGATCGCATTCTGCTTCAAGGACTGGTTGAAAACGGATTTTATCCTTTTGCTGGCCACAAGAGCTCCTCAAATAAAATGCGTTGTTTCACTGCAAAGATATAAAAACATCCTTGGAACATTGGCATAATCACCTAGGGCACCCTACCAAGTCCACCTTAGATTGTTTGCGCAATTATTTGCCTCTCTCTGAGTCTTTAAATAAGTTAGATTTTTGCAATTATTGTCAATTAGGAAAAGCCACCAAATTGCCTTTTGTTGATTCTACTCGAGTCTCTACCAAGCCTTTACAACTCGTTTATACCAATGTATGGGTATCTCCAATAACTTCAATTGGTGGTTGTTGCTATTATGTTATTTTTGTCGATGATTTTAGTAGGTTTAAATAGATTTATCCCATGCTTTTTAAGTCCAATGTCTTTATTATTTTTCAACAATATAAGGCTCTTATGGAAAATTTGTTCTCTTCTAAAATTCAACAACTACAATCCGACAATGGAGGAGAATATATTTCCAATGATTTCAAATTTTTTTTAACAAAACATGGGATATACCATAGATTAACTCGCCCCTACACTTCACAACAAAATGGAATTGCTGAAAGAAAACATCGACACATTCAAGAAACTGGTTTAACATTATTAGCTAAAGCACAACTACCAAATAAATATTGGACTGATGTCTTTCTTACAGTGGTTTTCCTGACAAATCGACTTCCACAAAAGTCCTAAAAAATCTATCACTTACTTCATGCTCCATAAAAAAAATGCCCTCCTATACTTCACTAAGAACTTTCAGATGTGCATGCTACCCATATCTAAGACCATATGAGAACAAGAAGCTTTCCTTTAGAAAACATGATGTCAACAGGTTTGTTTCCTATCTCACATTCAACTCCACTCAATAAAATCCCAAGCTCGAACACCTCCAACACTGCTTGTGAAAACAATGCAGTACTCGAAATTCAAACTGAAACCATCTTGCCTAATAATGAGTCCTCAACATTACTAATGTCTGAGAACCCAACCGACTTACATATAAAACCACTCTCTTCGCATGAGCAGACCAATCTTGAACCTCAACCAACACCAATAACACCTCAATACCCACCAGAAAATATTATCATCACTCGGTCCAAAATAGGAAATTCGAAACCAAAAGAATTTCCTAGGTTCAAAATGTTTTATTCCACCCGTCATCCATTTCGTTGTTTAACTAGCATTTTAATTCCATCTAAGCCAACTTGCTATACACAAGTAGTAACAAAACCCAAGTGGAGACAAGCTATGGAACGTGAATTTGATGCTTTGATGGAAAATGGGACATGGTCTCTCTGTCCAAGACCACACGGCAAACATATGGTAAGAAATAAATGGGTATTCAAAATTAACAGACACCCGAATGGTAGCATCGAATGCTACAAAGTAAGGGTTGTGGCAAAGGGTTTTGATCAAAAATCTGGAATTGATTACTTTGATACCTTCTTTTCAGTAGTTAAACCGACTACGGTTAGATTGGTTTTATCTGTTGCCGACAATTTAATTGGCCTATAAAACAATTGGATGTGTCCAATGCATTCTTACATGGCATTCTTGATGAAGATGTGTATATGGAACAACCTCAAGGCTTCATTGATGAGAGCCAACCAGATTTCGTGCGTCGACTACATAAATATCTTTATGGACTTAAACAAGCCCCGAGAGCTTGGTTTCGAAGGCTATCTCAACAACTGCTAGAACTTGGATTTGAGGAATCAAAAGTTGATTGTTCGTTGTTTACTCTTTGTACTAACACATTAAAAATTTGTGTGTTGGTCTACGTAGATGACATTATCATAACTGGATCAAGCAATTCGGCTATTATATCTTTCATTGACAGCTTGAAGGAAAATTTCCATTTTAGAGATCTTGGACAGCTAAGTTATTTCCTTCGAGTTGAAGCAAAACGTAACAATGAAGGTCTTCATCTTCGGCAAGCAAAATATATATCCGACCTTCTTGAAAGCACCAAAATGCAAGGAGCAAAGCCACTAGCTTGTCCAACTACTTCAAGTATGAAACTGTCTTCTAATGCTGGGACATTACTATCAGGCCCGACAGAATACAAGCGCGTAATGGGTGCTCTACAATACTGCACCATTACACGTCATGATATTTCATATGCAATAAATAAGTTATGTCAATTTATCCATAACCCGAGAGACTCACATTGGATGGCGACAAAAATGCTGCCTCGATATTTAAAAGAAACAGTGGATTATGGACTTTTTTATTCACCTTCAACAATTAACATCTATGTTTACTGTGACTCGAATTGGGCTGGTAACCCAGATGACAGAAGAAGCATAAGTGGATTTAGTATTTTTCTCGAAAAAATCTAATATCATAGTGTGCCAAAAAAAAAGGAGTTGTCTCGCGTTCAAGCATAGAAGTGGAATACCGAAGCATGGCTTTGGCTACAATAGAAGCTTATTGGCTCTGAATGTTGATAAAGGAATTCAAATTATATCTTTCATCACCTCCAATTTTCTGGTGTGACAACATAGGAGGATTGGCATTAGCTTCAAATCTTGTCTTTTATGCTAGGACAAAACACGTGGAAATTGACGATCATTTCATTAGAGAAAAAGTGGTTAACAAAGATATTTTGGTGAAGCATATATCTACAAAAGACCAAATAGCCGACATGTTTACAAAAGGCCAAACAACAACTCGATTCTAGTTTTTAAGGACCAAACTCATGATTCGCCAACTTCCCATAAGTTTGCAGGGGTGTTAGAGCATTCGATGATTAGTTGAGAGAATCAAGGAAATCAGCTAAAGAGTAGTTAAGAGAATCAATGGAGAAGTTGAAGACATCGAATCAAATCAAAAGTGGTACAGTAAATGATCCATCTCCAGATTTTCCTCATTTTGTTTTGATTCAAACAATAGAACAAAGTTAGCTGTAAAATATATTTTGTACTCCTTAATTTTCTATAGTTTGTTATATGTAATCTGCTATAAATACAACGGAATGAAATACAAATGGCAAGTAAGCCAATCAGTTCAAACTCTCTCGTCTCTGTTTTACTTCCTCTGTTTATAATTCTTACACTCTTCTGTGTAACCAAGCGAGGCATAATTCCCCTGCAGAAATGGATGGCACAAAAATAAGAAAAAAACCTCGTTACACTAATTGATCCTTTTGTCAAGGTGGACCAAGTATTGTGTAGTTTCCAAGTCCTGCCAAAAAACTCAAAACTACCGGCAGTAGACCATAATATCATAATTAACTAAATAATTACTTCAGGAAATTTAAAATTTAATCAGACTAGATAACTCTGATTTCAAATTCGAAGTTCTAAATGTTAAGAATTTTCTCCCTAATCACTCAGGGCCTTGAGCAGCCCTTCAAAACTTAATCTTATATTGTTTTAAATATAAGATTGAACTGAAGTTACAGTGGGAAGTTCATCTCCAGTGGGTCATATTGTTTTAAATAGAGGGTAAGTGCTTTCGTTCTCTTAAACAAGAAACGATGATAAAAAAAGGAAGCTTAAGAACAAATAGTATAATCCATCATTCGAGTATATATAGACAGAAAATCAAATTACCAAACTAAAAAGGGACATAACAAATTGAACCGAACTTACAGTCACGACTGTTAGTTTGTGCTGCTACCACCATCAATTGGATGAATGCACAGCACTAACACTAGACTCCTTAGACCCATACTTGAGCTTTAAACATCACAATTCCTGTAATTAATGATGTTGAGTCGAGTAAGAAAACCCCTAGAGAAGAAAATCTACATGAAGATATGAGTATTTTTTCACACTTATTCAAATGCGCTGCAGGCCTCCATATCATGCATTCCTCAGTTTTTTAGTACTTTCTATAACAAGGCGGAAAGAAGATAAAAAGGCGACCAGCCCAATTGTTTCCTGGATACCAAGTCAATAGTCGGATTTTAATAATTCGCTTTGAAAACATATTTGAACATTGTAATAAGAATAGATACGCTGTCTGAGTTCTTCCACGAAACGAAAGCAAATGGCAAAGATTGGTTTAAAGCTGTTATATATAAGAAGTCAGAAGATAACTAACTTGATTTCATTTCACAACGACTCCTTTTTAATTGGTTTCTCTTCTCCAAACCCTCTTCATAGAATCGTTCAAAAGATCAAGACGGCTGTCGTTAGTTTATGTCATTTTTGTCGAGATATATAAGACAAGCCATTAAGCCAATGACTTGTTATTTATCAGATCGAGTCTTGTACATCCAGCCAAGAACTTTTTACTCCTTACATAATTATTGCAGTCTTTGCAGATAAGAATATAACAAAAATAAAACTAGGGGACATAGCAGCCACCCCGCGGACCTAACTTTAATGTACTCCAAAAGCATATGCGCCTATGCAGATTCTTCGAAGTTTTAACCCTCACATTAACTCATCAAAACTATTATATATTAACTGAGAAATGAGAAGTCTTCCTCAGTCATTCCCCTGGAGGAGTACATGTCCCCTTCACTAGCATTGGAAGAATAGTTGTCATCCTCATTGTCCCTCTCCTTCAAATCTTCAATCTTGTCCAGAGCCTCCCTCAACTCCCACCTCCTATCCACATCCCCCTCACAGCAGCACATTCCAATCTTCAAGAGCTTTAGCAATTCTCCCTCGCTGTTTTTGGCTCCCTTCATGTCAAAATCAAACACCTCGCCCGTCCACTCTTCCCTCACAACTGAATTCACCCACGATGCCAAATCCGCGTTCGATCCCTTCCCATGTTTTAGATAGTTTGCAGGGAATTTTCCAGTTAAAAGCTCAAGAATGAGAATCCCTAGGCACCACACGTCGGTCTTTTGAGCAGTATGGTCCCGTTGTGTGAACTCCGGAGATTTGTATGCCGCCATGTATTGTTGTGCATGCTCTTTGTTGACCACTGGGACAAGAGCGAAGTCCGACAACAGAGGCATGAACGTGTGGTCCAGAAGCACATTGGAGGATTTTAGGTGACCATGGGGTAGGGTTAGGTTAGGGAACTCTCTGTGGAGGTAAGCCAAACCCCTGGCTACTCCTTTAATGATCTTTAGCCGAGTTGGCCAATCAAGCCCTAGCTGCCCGGGTGCACGTCTTGCTGAAAAAATCAATACCCAAAACACAATTTTATTAGGCTTTACTTTTGCTTAATTGATAAAAGCCATAGATGAAATTAACCATGCAGTCCCTAATTTACCTTTCTATTCATTCCCTACAAGATACAACACAAAAAACATTCAAACTCGGTCTTTTCTGGGACCGAATATTGGTTATTTTCAAGCTCAATCAAATTGATGGGTCCTGGAAGATGTTGGGTCGTTAAGATGTTCTTACATTGATTTGAAAAAGTTTGACAAATCTTAGGCTTGAATCCTGTCCTACCAATAAGAAATGGAAAAGACAATCAAATTAATTGAAGCAGAACATACCATGGAGATGACTAGCGAGGCTGCCGTTTTGGACATAGTCTGAAATCAGAAGCTTTTCTTCTTTGGTATAGTAAAAGGCTACAAGGGGAAGCACATTAGGATGGGACAAACTCCCAAGCCTTCTCATGTGGTCATGAAACTCTTCCTTCCCTACCTTGTTCATTTGCCTAAACCTCTTCACAACCATAGCAGGCCCACTCAAAAGAACAGCCTTGTAAGAGGACCCAAAACTCCCACTCCCCAATACTTCGGCCGAGGCTCTAAGTAGGTCTTGTAAATCAAACGTCCCTCTGTCATTTCTCACCAAGTACAACTTTCCTTGTTCCCTTTTGTACTCGCCGGGGAGGTCGGGTGATTGGGCCTCTTTCTGGCCAACATCATAGGCTTCAGCCGCTTCACCAGAGTTCTTGTAGGTTTTTATTTCTTGGGCCATTTTACTCTTTGTTTTTCGGAGTCGGCGGCCACGTGCGTACAAAAATACGACCATTGCTGCTAATGCGACCACGGCGATAGCTAAGATGATGATTATTACGATGTAGTGCTTCCTTGAGGCCTTGCATGGGTCCAGCGGCAGTCCGCATAGATCTTTGTTGCCTATCCGAAGGAAAAAAAAATGAAAGATCAGTTCTACTTTTACACACCAAAAACAACATATTTTGGCACAGGAAAAAAACAAAAGAGTAATTATAATTTATAATAGTATTATTATTAAAAATATTTTAGTAGGGAGAATTTTTTAAGCATTGGTATGAACGTGCATACCAATTACAAATATTCTGTTTGGGTTCGGATATGGTTAAATAAGGTGCCCATCAGAGATTGTCAAATTTAATACTGTTAAAGTACGGATCCCTTTTTAATCCTAAGAATATCATTATTTTCAGGAAAATTCTAAAAATATAATCGAACTGTCTAATTAGTTTTCCTGTCGAGTGCATAAAAAATACAGATTATATATGCTTTTGATTGATGATGAGTGCATGGTGATGATGAGTACTTTACAGTCGAACGTGGGAGCCTTACTCTTGAAATCAACAAGTCAAATATATATATATATATCAATTGTGATAAATAAGCAAGCTAGTGATCAGGAAGAATAAGATGCAGTAATATCTTTGTAATCTCCAGCATATGTACGTCGAAGAGACTGACCAACTTACCCACAAAAGAACTAGAATTCATCCTGCTTAAACTTTTTGGTATCCGACCCTCAAGTTGGTTGTCTGCTAGATTGAGTACTTTCCACCCCTTTGATCGAAAATTCGGTATCTTTCCCTCAAATCGGTTGCCCTCGAGGTTCAACTCCATGAGCTTAGGCAACGCAGCGAGGGACATGGGAATTTTACCCGTAAATTCGTTTCGTGCCAAATAAACTTTCTTTAAAGCGTTCATGCCGTCAAAAGCATCATCCTTAATTTCGCCGGAGAATCGGTTGTAGGACAAATACAATGTCTTTAGTGCACTGAGTTTCGCCATGTTAGGCATCGGAGCGTCGAAGCTATTGTTCATGAAGCTCAAACTCCGCAAAGTTTGCAACTCCGCCAGCGTGTCTACGTCGATGATGCCCGTGAGACTCATGTTCTCCAGCCGCAGCCCGGATAAGACCCCGTTGGTGCATATCAAGCCGGCCCAATTACTCTTGTTTCCAGTACCACTGCAAATATCGATCGATTCATTCCAGCCGTTAAGCACGTCGTTTTTTGACAAGGAGCTCTTGAATTTGATCAGGACTCCTTTATCGTCACCAGCAGCACCGGACGGTGCCGTAAGTAAATGTACTAACGTGGTCAGCAGCATCAAAAGCCAACGTGCTTTGTTGTGAGCCATGATGGAGAAGAGGTGGAAGATGGCTCAGGCGGAATTTTGAGCTATAGAATGGAGGAGATTAACATTGGTGAAGACTGCAAACTTAAAGAGGGGGGGGGGGGGNGTTCTGGTACAAGGCTGAGCTGTCAATAGAAAGGCCGGCCATGAGAGTGTATTTATAATTTTATATTGGAGTTTTATTCACTGTGATGTTCTTGTTTATTATTTTCTAGCTTGGCATGTGCTGGGAAGCTGATTTTTCTGTGTTTTCTTGTTAAACGAGCCGTGATTTTTTCAGCCGTCCAGCCTCCAGGAAAAAAACCCATTTTTGTTTGTTTGCTTAGGCCAAGACCCAAGAAATTACCTCTCGTTTCGGAGATTCATAATTCTGGCCCACTAAGACAAGATCTCCACGTGGATTGGAGGACGTGAGACCCAAGAGAACCCATATACGGGGCTTCTCTCCCAGTTTCTTTCAGAATTGTCAATTTTGGACTGGGCTATGTCTGGAAGGGTTTACCTCATAAATTTAAAAGAGACTTGTAAGATAGAAACAGTTTTTCGTACTAAATCGTATATTAATGCTGACATGATATTTTTATTAAAAAAAATAATAAAAGAAAAAGAATTTTTAGAGGAAGAAAGTCCGTGTCTTACTAAAATTATTTTTATTTTAAATTCACACCGTTTCATTAAAATGATGTCTTACATGTCAGTATCTTAAAAATTTCCTAAAAACTGCATTTTAAAATTTTGTTTGGGTGGGACAGGGAATTCTTTCATTTATATAAGCTAACTTTTTCCTTCTTCCACTTAGGTCGAATTTAGATTGAACTGAGATCAATTTAATTAAATTTAATTTTAAGTTAAGTTTAACATCTAAATATCCAATTTTCAAATCACTAAACACATCTCAATTTAAAACCTCTATACACGTAGAACTCACAATATTTTTCAACTCAACAATTTATACGTGGAACTCAAAACTTTTTTTAATTTTTCATAAATACATTTAAACTCATATTAATATCTAAATACATCTAGACTAGTATTAGGTGAATTCTATAAAATTTACTCTATTATCTGAATTTATTATTTTTTATAAAAAATAATTTATCTCAATTTAACTCAAGTCAAGCCGCTAACAAATTCACGTGCAGGGCCACCCTGTGACTCCTTTTCGACTATTGGCCCGTGTATAGACAGCCGCGACGAACAACACCTTCAGTCTTTGCCATGCCTTGTCACAGTTCTTTACATAAACTATCGAGTCCAACAAAATAAAATATTGGGTCTTTTTACCCACGTCATATTTTAGACACCTTAAGAAACGAATATCCTAATGGCATGACAAATGGAAAAGCACCCACAGCCACAGGCATTTACGCCAACCCTTTATTCTTCACTTGCTTTGAGACCCCTATTACAGGTAGTTGAAGAGAACTCTCACAAGACAAAGCAAGGTTTGTTGCCTTTTCTTTTCTGCTTTATATCTTTGTTTTGTAAATCAACCAGAAATATATGCTTTAGGCATGCACCTCGCGCGGTGCTTAATTCTTATGACTTATCTGTGTTTATATATATATATATATGTGTGTGTGTGTGTGTGTGTGTGTGTAGGATTATATACCGGCCTAGTGCCTACAAATTAAGCATATATATAACTCCAGTCCCATTTAATTTCAAGCACTTCTTTCTCACTAAACAGTTAGTTACCTTTCTTCTTAACCAGAAAATTAAGCCTCTCTCCTACATAAATTACAACACCATTTAATCAGAACCTCATCTACGTACATGCTCACACTCTTCGGATCCCAATCTCCTCAACCAAAACCCAACCCTATGAACTCATCCACCACCTCGCCTGACCCCCATATAGAGGTCAACTTCACCTCCGGCTGCCGCACCCCCTCACCCGAAGAACCAAACCACTCCAACGCCGTCCCCTTACTCCTCCAGCCCTCATACGCCAGATCAAAATCTTTGACCTTCGACGAGCTACGCAACTTCCGCATAAGCCTCAGATGGTGCGCCCTCGACCACTCTTCCTGTATTGGAAAATCCGTTTCCTACTTCACATTCATATTCTTCACCTTCCTTGTTCCGTTTGTGGCCTGCTTCTCCGTCCGAGTCCCAGCCGCAGCCTCAATCGATGACCCCATCTCTTTCAACAAGCTTGTCCAAATTCCCGAGTCAGGGCTAGCCGCCATTGCCTTCTTCACGCTCTCCGGATTCTTCCGTAGGTAATGTGTTGAATAGTAAATCTAGAAACGTAAAACTCATTTATGGATATTAGCGCAACTTATTATCAGTCTAAAATTTATGTACGTATAAAATAAACAGGTACGGCCTCCGCCAACTGCTATTGCTTGAAAGCTTGCAGGAAGATTCTTTATACGTACAGCGAGGATACAAGCGAGAGCTTGACAAGGCGTTCCGCTACCTAGCAATCATACTTCTACCGTCGTTTTTCGTCGAACTCGTTCATAAAATCATATTCTTCTCCACCGTGAGTATATCATTTCCATATGTCAGTGCAAGCGTGGCATTGAATTGCATCGTGCTCGTTTTGGTTTTGCTCTCGTGGGTTTATCGGACGGGGCTGTTCTTGCTGGTTTGTGTTTTATTTCGGCTTACTTGCGAGCTTCAAATACTAAGGTTTGAAGGATTTCAAAAGATGTTCGAGGGGTGTGAGTCCGACTGCTGTGTGATATTTAAGGAACATGCGAGAATAAGGAAGCCGTTGTTGGTGACGAGCCACAGGTATCGGTTATTCATAATTGTGTGCTTGGTTACCATCACCGTGAGTCAGTTTGTAGCCCTGTTGCTGGTTTTGGCATCGAAATCTGAGAAGACTTTCTTTAATTCCGGAGACCTTGTGGTAAGTATATATTATTGATCAAAACTCCCCACACTCCAATCCAAGCACTTATTTCATATATAAAATTCATTTATATATTTTGGAGAATGCAGGTTTGCTCAGCTGCTCAGCTTAGTGGGTTCCTGTTGTGCCTACTTGGGGCAGCGAGAATCACGCATAGAGCTCAAGGGATTGTGTCGGTCGCAACTCGGTGGCACATGGTTGTGACTTGTGCATCTTCTGGATCAAACCAAGGCAAAAGCCGTCAGACAATATCAGATCAGGCCGAGGATTGCATCCCAGAATCTAAATGCGATCACAGCGATTCTGAGTCGTCCGAAATTTTCGTTTCGATTTCCCCTGCATTAGTACAAGACCCAGCTTCCTTATCACAAACCAGGCAAGCTTTAGGTGAGCAATTCACTATATAATTCCAATACTACAAGCTGCCAACGCCTTCTTATGTATCCTTATAATTTGTGCTATTTTTCGGTCAAAGATTACACATGATATTCAGTCAATTTTGGTTTCTTTTTTCCTTTTTTTTTTTGAGCGGTGCTACTCCCACCACTGGGAGCCACCGCTCAGTCTTACCGTTAGTGGAAATTGTAGTGTTTATTTTTTTTGTATTTTTTTATCTATTTTTTTAATACATTTAAATATTTTTTAAAAATTAAAAAAATTCATAATATTATTTAAAAACACTTACTTAATTATTAAGTAAAAAATAATAATAAAAAAAATTTAAAAAATCAAAGCAGTAAAAATCAGCGGTAAACTTGAGGGTAAGACTAGCATTTTTCTTTTCTTTTTTTTTTACTGTGGCAGTCTTTAGATCATATATATTCACGTGCATGACATATAAACATGTTGCTGATGAGAGCTTTAATTTCCGTGCAGTGACATACTTGCAACACAACAATGGAGGGATCACGCTGTTTGGTTTCGCGCTTGATCGCGGATTGCTTCACACACTGTTCGCATTCGAGTTCTCTCTGGTGCTGTGGATACTAAGCAAAGCCGTTGTTTTGTCATGATTCTTGAACAAAGTATATAGTCCAACAAAATCATCTGCATATTATATATATATATGGAGTTTCTGTCACTTTATAGATCATTTACAGTGGAAGCTAGCTAGCTAGCGAATTTCATGTACAAACTATTCTAAAGGAACATCCGAAGGAAAGATTCATATTAAAAGCTATTTTGTTGTTATTTAAGGAAATAAGATTCGGCCCCACTGAGTCTGCATGCATATAAATGCAATTAAATTTCTTCACGTTTAATTATAATGTTCCCCCCCCCCCCCCCCCCCCCCCCCCCCCCCC
>QEOT01000675.1:756515-833692 GCA_003123785.1 Pterocarya stenoptera
CCCCCCCCCCCCCCCCCCCCAAAAAAGTCCCCAACCCCCGGCCAATTTTCTCTACTTGGGAGGGTATCGTAACTCAAAAATATAGGAAGGAAAAATCAATTTAGTACCTTTCACCCACAAATCATCGCATCATAGCATAACTTCAATTTACAGTACCTTGAACTATCTATTATAGGTTCCTGATTTGGATACGATCGTAAAGAGTATTAATGTACCATAATGTGGTTTATTATATTGTAAAATTATTTTTATTATAAAATAAATTTAACAGATCACATAAAATCACGTCAGTTTATAAGATTATTTTTGTATGATATCTTACTCCAGCTCCTGAAAAATAAGGTGCAATTATCTCTGAGGATTAAAGTACCCGGTATTACGGAATGAAGAATTAAATTGAGTAATAGGGCCAGCATCTGACTCCATGGCCCAATGGATAAGGCGCTGGTCTACGGAACCAGAGATTCTGGGTTCGATCCCCAGTGGAGTCGCAGTTTTTCAAAAGTTCCCCTTTTTATGAGCGATAATGTAAGAAACCAAAACCTCTCCAAATTTGCCCACTCGCCAAATACACGATGAAATAAAATGATAAAAGGAGAGAGACATTAATGGGTGACTTCGAGCCTGAGGATTATTTGCTCGTTCATGGTGATTTTGTTCCTAGCATGCGAGTAACATGGTAATGAAGTTAATTAGCTGCTTCATCACCCTCAGCATTTAATTATAAAACATAACATCAATAATTCTCTAAAAGGCTTTACATTATAAATTAAGGGTTAATAATTCTTCCTACCAATATATTTTTAAAACAAATGCCTTAAATAATGTGAGATCTCATATACTAATTACGTAAGATTACAATATTTATACTCGTTTGTCACTATAAGGTACTACCTAACCACTATGTACATTCGAAGGGATATTCTCGTCACCTATTGTGTTGGGCTTCTCAGTCTACCTCTTGGAGGGCCAACAGCCAGAGCATGACCCGGCATCGCCCAACTCTAGAGCATCCTCCCATCAGAAGCCATGGGTTGGGTGGATTTCTTAGAGGCCATTGACAAAGAAGTAAAATGTAGTTGAGCAAGGAGAATAAGTGAAAAAAGATGAGGAGTTGAGAGAATAAAAATGACAAGAGGATTATAGCGTGGTGAAAGGAAATAAGACCCTATTTCAAATCGTATTTATATAGGAGGAAGGCAACGGTTAATCTCTCATGCCCTGTGGCAAAAAGGGTAGGCATGAGACAATTCGAATCCCAACAAATATGTACCACGAAGCGACGTGAAAGTGAATAACCTCCCGATGCCCTTGATACTGATATAACTAAAAATATGCCATCAAATTTATCGTGAAAAATGCTAACAAAAGTGAAAAGGAAACAACATCAAGATAGCCAAGCGACGAGGAAACACCTCAAACTTCGAGGTCATGTACATGTCAGTAGAGGGACCCCGACCTCAACGACATGGTAGGGTTACAAATAATAATAATTCTCACCGTACAAGTCTGATGAGAATTAGCAGGATAACTATAAGAGATTTTCCCCCTATGTCTTAGCTGGCCTAAGAATGGCAACTAAGGGAATAAGAAACGGAGGCCCAACCCATAATAACTAGACTCTTCGGCCCAGCCCATAGGCAGACTCCTCTGGATGCAACCTCCATGAGGGAGCGTACTACAAAGGTATGAGACTCGTCAACCTGGAAACCTCTCGAACATTGTTTAGCTTCTAAGTGCCTGCCAGCATAATGGGCAGAAAGTAAGGGGACCCTCGATCCCCTGACATAGAAGACATTGACGGACTACCAAGGACACCAACAGGGTGAGATAAATAGGGAAATCATGTCATATTAAATGACTCTGACAAAAAAAAAAAAAAAAAAGTACAAAGGACATAAATTCCATTGGGGCATACACGATCTATTCCCCCATACTCTGGGTATAGATAGCAACTCCCAACCACGAGAAAAGTCTCTCGGATCCCTCATTTACTTTTATAAAACTTTTCATCTCATCTCATCTCATTTTATTTAACAATTTTTCTAAATTTTTATACAAAATATAATAAACAATTTAAGTTTTTCAAATTTCAATACAAAAATAATATTATAAATATATATTATAACAATATTTTATAATTTATTCAACTTTCAATTTTTATCTCAACTCATTTCATTTCATCTATGAAAATAAATGATCTCTTATTTATTTACAAACTTTTAAGAGAGTTTACTGACTTTGACATTAGAAATTCCCATTCCCCAAAGTTGCCCTCTCTCAATTGCCTTCTTATCTACTTTCACAGGTCCAATTCAAAAGATCTAAATTGATGAAACTTAGTTCAATGGCATACAAAACACGACTTAACAATAGTGATAATATATTGTAGTATATTATAATATATATTATAATTATATTATAGACTATAGTAATATATTATAGTATATTCTAATATATAGTGACATAGTATTAATATAACTATTAATATAATAAACTATAATGATATAGGATTTTAAGATTTAATATTATATTAATTAGTAATATATCATATAATATAAAATTATTTTATATATAGTATAGATAAAAGTTATATATAATATAAAAAATTATATAAAAATATTTTATACAAGATAAAAAATTAAAAAAAAAATATTAACTGTTCTGGTAAGGTATTAAAGAGAGAAAAATCGAAACGATTGGACTGATTAAAAAAAAAAAAGAAAACAATATCGAACCGATCCAAACCTAATACCGATTCGGTTCGATTTTACCGGTCGACCGACTTTTTTTTCCACGCCTAATTTCAGATCTGACTTCATTGAATTTGGTTGTTATTTTTCTTCTGTGTTGATAGGCTGATAGCTGTACTCTCCTTTTTTGACCACGACTTTTCTCGTAGTCAGGTTTTCGCCACGACTTCTCGTAGTATTCTTTCCTTCCGTTAGGTTTCCATTGCATAAAGACCATCAATCTACATGGTTTCCTTCATTTTAGCGACTTTTTTTTTTTTTTTCTTTTTCCTTTTCCCTCTACTTGCCTCTGCCTCTTGGGCCGGCTGGTGAGTCTTCAGACAACAAATACCCTCGTATAACTAACTGCGGTATATTATATGAATACTGATAGACCCACAATATTTTTTACAATATATTATACAATACTATTACAAAATATGAGTATTTTTATAAATCATCTTATAAAAGTAACAGCATTTTACAAAAATATTCCTACTTTATAATACTGTTGTACAAAATGTTGTACAAAATGTTGTGGGTAAATCATTTTTCATATTATATTGAAAGAAAAACTTTCATCGTCTAATTTTTTTATTTATTCTGTCATAATTTTATGATATGATATTAAATAATAAATTTATAAATATAATATAATAAATAATTCTTAATT
This sequence comes from Pterocarya stenoptera, assembly GCA_003123785.1. NCBI lineage: Eukaryota > Viridiplantae > Streptophyta > Magnoliopsida > Fagales > Juglandaceae > Pterocarya > Pterocarya stenoptera. The sequence goes on from QEOT01000675.1 coordinate 759,921, forward strand.
ATCTAATAACTAATCATAGATGATAAAAAATTGATAAAAAAAAATGATAAATAACATTACTCAACAAATATGTAATGTAAGTATGATGAATAGAAAATCTCAATTAATCTAGTAGGAATAAAGTCAGAAACAATTAAAAAAATAAAATAAGTATAATGTGTGAGATGATGAATAGCATTATTCTAAGATTAAAATCGATAATCAAGATATGAAAAATGAAAGATTGGATCGAAATATAAATTTAATATGTAATAATTTAATATAAAAATGGCAGAACCGACGGCATAAATTGAGGTAATTTTTCTTTTATTTTTTTATTTGTTGATCAATGCACTAATTTATATAAATATAAGTATAGGTACGTGAGATTATCTACCTCGAACAGGGGAAAAAAAAAAAAAAAGGCACAATTCCATGCACCCATATTCTCCGTAAACACTACTAATTTTAAAAAAATAAAATAAACGAGGCTCAAAGGATATTGTTGTTTTTTTTTTTGAGAAAAAGGATATTGTTGTTGATAATGGATTAATGGTGGTGCTTTTAGGTACGCGTATATTACCATATGAGAGCTATCCATCTAGGTAAGGAAAAGCCAGATCTACGGAGAGTGCCCGAGGACTTCGTAAACCCAACATGTAGGTAGGTTTGGTAACGAATAGGCGTCTAAGTTCATTGAACCAATTGACTGGAATCACACGTTTTGTGGTACTCTTACCAGCTCAAAGTTTCTAATGAAGGCGCGCGACTTGAATGAGGCTGACATTAGTAAATAATATAAATGTCTAGGTTCAACGAACCTACCCTCTTAGAGTTTCATATTTAATGCTCTCTGCTTCATATTATCCATGCATGCATGATGTTTTGTAAGTTACGCCAATTCGAAATTGAACTTGGTGATTTTTTTTTGGATTTTTTAGACAGTAAAATGCAAATATAAATAAAAAAGACAATGAAATAATAATCTAAGCGCTTTATTAATTTTTTTTTTCTAGGTTATATTTGTTTTAAGAAGAAAAATAAGCTAATTCAAGAAAACAGCTGATTTTTTTTTCCCCATCATGTGATTTTTTTTCATATTAGAAATTGATACATTTATTAAAATGGCTTTCAAACATAAATAATATATCTTTTTATGTATCTAAGAGGGAAAACCATTGTCATTTTTATATAGCACATCATCCAAAGGGTAAGATTTGATATATATATATTTAAGTTTTAAAATTTATTTTTAAAATTAAATAATAACATGTAAGCATTTTATTTGAAGTGTTCTACATACAAACTTGAGAATATAAATTTTCTTTTTTATAAGGTATGAAATTAGTAAACGGGGTACTAAACTTCTATTTATTAGGATGAATTACAATATAACATAAAATGAATATGAATTTGATATCATCATGAACACATTATAATTACTATAGAATTCCAGAAATCTTTGATATTCAAAAGCTTCCCTGACCAAATTATCAATTAAGTTTTCAATGTATTTTTTTAGATTTAATCTAATTATAACATTTTTATTTTTTATTTTCGCACACACAATTCAAATAATCAATGTTCAAGATAAATTAGGAAGAAAATAACATTATTTTTTATTTTATCATTCTTAATCACACTTATTTATATTCTATATTTTAAATTAATTTTTATAGGAAAATGATACTATGCTGTTTGAGTTTGTTTTCTCAATTTGATCGTTTATGTATTTTAATTTTATTTTACTTAATAGTTAAGGAAGCAACTATTAGTAAGGGTTTAACCGGTCTAATTCGGTCTATTTTTATACATATTTTAGAACCGAACCGGTATATACCAGTTTTGAGATTTGAAAAACCGATACCGCACCAGTACTTCTAATTTTACTGGGTTTGATCATGTTCGCTACGATTTTTCTGGCATATTAAATATAGATAATATAATATATATATTATAGTATATAATAAAATAATGATGATATATTATAGTACATTATAATATATATTATAATTATATTATAGACTATAGTGATATATTATAATATATAATATAGTGATATATTATAGTATATTATAATATAGAGTGATAAGGTATTATTATAACTACTAATAAAATAGGTTATAATGATAATATATAGTTATTTATATAAGATTTCAAAATTTAAAATTATATTAATTAATAATTTATCATATAATATAAAATTATTTTATATATAATTATATATGTTATATATAAAAATTATATATAATATACAAAATCATATAAAAAATATTAAAAACAAAAACAAACAAAAAATACAATTGACACTAGAATGCCAAAATGTCAAACCTAATGACATAATAGCCTACAAAATAATTTAAAATAAACGGGATTAGATGATAAAATGGCGGAAAAAAAAAAGGAATTCATTCGGTCAGAACATGCGTACATACATACATGCGCATGATTCATAACATCAATAGACGTGCGCACACATAGGTTTGGTTAGTTGGGTCCGAGTTTCCTCCCCCATTCCAATTTCCGACTATAAATAGTCTCATTTCATCGATCCTGCATCTCCCTTCGGAACCAGAAGACGCAGACGGAGGAACAAGGGAGAGGAGAGAGAGAGAATATAGACGGTCGGAGAGGGAGAGAGAAACGAAGGGAAACCCCAATCGCTGAAGCTAAGCCCTCTCGCGTTTGGCCTTGTTCGTCTCTTTTCCACCATAATATTGCCAGCACTTGAGAATCTTCGCACATCTCGCTTTCTCCTTCAGATCTTAAAGGGAATTTCTAAGGACTTCCTCTCTCGTTTTCTCGGAAAAGTTGTCCGCAATATTCTTGTAAGAATTGTTCCTTTGTTCTATTGCCTTTTCTTTTCACCTTTTATTGTTTTTTGTCGGTTGAATCGATGTATCGTGAGTTGTCGCTTTTGATCCATTAAACAATGCTGGTGTCTTTTTTGTTTTGGCATTATTTTTTAAAGTGAACCGCATTATGACCCATACGATTGTTTGGTGTTTGGTTTTATATCATGAAAGTCTCTCCCGTATTATATTGTTTAGATAATTGAAAAGTCAACTCCTATCTCTCGTATTCCCTGCGTTTTTTAGTGATACAAAATTCTGAGAATGTCAATTGTTGCGGAAATGGATGTAAAGGAAAGAGGTTTTAATTTTTTTTTTCCCACCATTGTTTGAGCTAATTTGTTTCCTTAATAAATAAGTCAATCTTCAAATTGTCTCGTTGTTCCAAAATTGGTACTTCAATAAATTAAGAAATAAAGGTATCTTGCACAAGTAGTTTTATTTAGCATATTTGGTATTGATCAAGGACTAGATCAAGTTTTTGGGGGAATGTAAACTACTGGGGCATTTGTATAAGTAGACTAGATACTCATTGATAAAGCTCTTCTTTAACTTATCAAAAAAATAAAGTTCTTTACTGATAAAAAATAAATAGACTAGATACTCTAAACTCTAAAGCTGTCAGGGAAAGGGTGCAAGAGATTTGAATTTCCTGGAATGGGGAGAGATGATGATGTCGCGGAACAACTATGGCATCAGAAGAAGTGGATATGGGGAAGAGCTTTCCAAATTAAGGGGATAACAGAAACAGAAGTTTTGATTTTACAAAAACAAGCTTCAAACTTGAGAATCTTCACAAATTTACAATATGATGCCTTGTGAACGAGGGAATATAAGTCAGGAATAGAAGGTATCGCAGGTCAAAGTTTCTAGTACATATTTATTTGTCTGATCCGGTTTTTGGGCGGTTTTATGTATGTATGAAGCGACTGCTGATATGGAGCCCAAATAACTTCTGCTGCGAACTTGAAAAAAATTGTTTAACACAGCTCAGTTAGGATGCAGCCAGGGCGAATTTACGATACTGCAGGACTTTACCTGCACCAAACCGTATTCACCTACTCAAGCTACAGAAACTAAATTAAAAATCAGTTGCTTGAGGAAATAGTTGGCGGTTAAATGTGAACGGAGGTTTCACCTTATTTTTTGTGACTATTATTGAAGATATGCAGTTAGTCATGAAATTTGTTTTGGCAGGAATTACAACCATGGTCTTCTGGATTTTTGGCTATGGTTCACTTGTGTGGAACCCAGGATTTGAGTACAATGAGAAAGTGATAGGCTTCATCAAGGACTATAGGCGTGTATTTGATCTTGGTAAGTTTCTTATTAGTATAACTGATTTAAAAAAAGCTTCTTAACAGTATACAAGTGTTCATTGACATATATATATGAGAAGTTATTAGTCTTTCTATGCCCAAACATCAAATTATAACTGCCTATACTTATGCCATTTCCTTTGCGCCAGCATGCATTGATCATAGGGGTACACCTGAATGCCCTGCACGAACTTGCACATTGGAGCAGAAAGAAGGAGCCATATGCGTAAGTGGAACTTTATATTGGTTATGATGTATGTTACACATTTTTGGCATAGTGAGTGAGTGAAATATTTGCCGTTCCTTGCAATAGAGACTGGAGTTTTGTTTGTTGATTTTCTGAGGTCTAAAATTTATTCTGTCAGTGGGGCACTGCGTATTGTGTTCGGGGAAGTCCTGAAAGTGAAAGAATGGCAATGGAGGTATGTTTTCTTTTTATGGTTTTGGTGAATCTACTTGCGGTTGTATGTACGTACAAAAACAAGGCAAATCTTTGATTGGTAGGTGACTTGACTGTTAAAACTAGCTGAGCACTCGGAAGGCCCTTTAACTGTTTCATAGAAGTTCGAAAATTTGTCTATTTCTACTGGAAATTTCTTTACCCAGCTCCCAAATTGCCTTTTGCATCTATCATTTTTTGTTAATTAAATCATGCATACAACAAGTGACTGGGCAACCTCTTCACCCATCATCTTGTACTTATTAGGGATTTGAAGTTCTATAGCCTTTGGTGGATGGACCATCTTTCATCTGAACAAGTTGTTGAGCAACTGTTGTTGCTTATATCTGTTACTTGGACTAATTTTTATTGTATAAGTAAACTGAACAATCTTTCCACTGCAGTATTTGGAGCGGAGGGAATGTGAATATGATGAAAAGACTCTTGTAAACTTCTACACGGTGAGATTTTGATTTTGATTGTACTCCTGTCTCTTTCCTGGAGTTATCTTGTTCATTCTTTCCTGTTGATCATACTTCTTTTATTTTATTCTTATTTCATTTGTCTGTTTGTCGTTAATCCAGGAAGGGGATTCCTTGCAACCTGCTTTAACAGGAGTTATAGTGTAAGTTATCTTCTTGTGCATATCTAAATCTCATATTTATTTCATATCATTTAGCGAACACAGAGCTTTACGTTGCATCAATACCTTGTACGGTGAAGTTAGACATGATTTGTTTATGTATCTTTCTGACTAACACTTTGCATCCTTTTTACAGGTTCACATCCACTCCAGACAAAGAATCAAACAAGTATTACCTGGGGCCAGCTCCTTTGGAGGAAATGGCTAGGTAAAGATGTCAGCATTTTTTTACATTGTTCCTTCATCATAATTTATGAGATATATTTTCCAACTGGTTTCCCTGATTTGTCATTTACTTCAGGCAAATTGCAACTGCTTTTGGGCCTTGTGGAAATAATAGAGACTACCTTTTCCTGTTAGAGAAGGCCATGTCTGATATGGGTGAGTTTTATTTTCTTGCACCTTGATATTTATTTACATTTTGTAAAAAACTAAAAAGGGTAAACTGTTTTATTAATCTTCTCAAATGCTTGTGAACAGGCCATGAGGATGATATGGTGATAGAACTTGCTAATGAGGTGCGGAAAGTGCTTGGGATTGTAGGGAAAGGGGTTCTAAAGGAGAGGAAGTTGGCTGGACCATCCCACATACCCCTCAAGTCCCACATTCCCACCCTTCAACTGCATCCTCTTCCAGAAGCAATTGCCATGGACTCCTAACAACAGAGGATGTCAAAGGAAGAGGTTGCCATGGATTTCTGTCACCGGAGGACGCTAAATATAGGAATTGGATACACAAGAAGAGCCTGCTAACCCATTTATCACCACCTTCCGTGTTTAAGTTCGTTCTACTAGGGAGAAGATTTTCTGTTGCTTTTAGCAGTCTATTTTGCGTTTTCTTTTTTCGGTTCACTTTTTACCTTCGTTTAGTTTACATCCGAGTGCTGCAAGTGCTAACACCGGGTGTGAAATTCGAAAGAGTCGCTAACAATTTTTCACACGAGTTACAGAATGTAGAACGCTGATGATGTTGCCTTTCAGTTTCCAACCAAAGAGAAATACATTGTTATTTTCATGGTCAATTTCAGTTGTCCCGTTTGCATGTTCATATGGTTTAGTTTTTCTTGTAAAAACTGATTCGATGTCTTGCAAATGAGCATTTTAATTACGGTTATAAGCTACACTCAATGCTTGTTGGAAGTTGGAACTTGACTCGATCAAATTCGAAGACAGCATGTTTCCATATTGCCTACATATAATTTTTCTTGTCGAGAAATGTTATTCTCCATCTCTACATCATAGAATAATATGTGATTTGTGATTTTTGTCTTTGATACGTAAATATATATATTTATACATCAATATGTATGTTTAAATATAAGGACAACATTGATAAATCATATCTTGCTGTGTAGTATAGACTATGATTAGTATAATTTTTCTTATATGAGAGGCCAGTTCGGAAAGACCACCAGAGCACGATGGTTTTTCTCCTAAGCAAATTACGAAATTTTCTCCTAGCTTTTAAAGATAATAATGCTGAGTGGGTTTTTTAAGTTTTAACATCTCGGACATTTTTTCCGATAAATCTTTTGCCAGGGATGCACCACTCGCAAGCTGAATGATATCAGAACAAACCTTCTCCCACCCCCTCCCATGGAGCAAAGCAAACCCTATCTGATTATCTGTATAATAGAGCTGTTAGGCGCCATTACTGAGAAAGTTGCTTTACCAATTTTTCATTTGGGCTACCGAAGTAGTAATGGAGAGTTCAGCACGATTTCTTTGTGACGTTTTGATCAGGGTTTTAGAAAATATACGGTTCAAGTTTTTGGTAAGTTGAATTTAGAATATATTACTCCTAATTTATTTTTAATAAAAATGTGGATTGTTTTTAGAGAGATGAAAATTAGCATTCCCCTTGCCTCATTTGATTAGATAAAGTTAAAAATTGAAAAATTATTTTTATTTTGAAATTTTGAAAAGTTGAATTGTTTATTATATTTTGTGAAGAAATTTAAAAAAATTATAATGATTATATGAGATGAGATGATATAGTTTTTCATTTCATGTAATCATTACAAATTTTATAAATTTTTAGAGCACTAGTAATGGTTTCTCTATATGCATCTTTAAAATTATCTCTTTTGAATAATGGTTTTGTATTTGAAGAATGATTCTCATATTGGTTTGTGCAAATTTGAACCAGATAATAAAAAAATATTTTTATATTTTATTTGTTTTCTAAAATTATTTTATATATATTTTACAATTAACATCCACTTTGTATTATCAACTTAATAAAAATTTTATGTATCAAAATTATTTTAATATAAATTTTACAAAGTTAATTTTAATGTGTATGAGAGAGAGAAAAATAGTAAAATAATATTTGAAGAATGAACAGTAATTCTTCATATTTGAAGAATAAGTGTTTATAGTTATGTAAAAATATAAATATGAAGAAGTCAATGTAAACTTTTTTAAAGATAGATTCTTCAAATTTGAAGATGAAGATGAAGATAGAGAAGCCACTGCCAGTGCTCTACAAACTATAATAAACGATTTAAATTTTTTAAATTCTAAAATAATAATAATATTATTAAAAAATAATATTTTAATAATATTTTATTCAAATTTCAAATTTCATTTCAACTCACTTTCCAAATCTACCTTACAACACTAACTTTATTGTTCTTATAGTCCTATAATAGATAAAAAAAAATTTATATGATGTTTAGTGTGTGTAACTAATGTAATTGTACATTAAGCACGTTGAGTTTTATCAAATATAGATCTCTTAACACCAAAAACACCGTAAATTTGAATTCAATCATTCGTATGCAAGGAACTACCCGTCCAACCAGTTAATGTATCTATCTTAAACAATTTGTAAATGATATATCTACAGTTTTTTTACAATTATTTTACCACTCATTGTAAAGCAACTAATTGTTTGCCATTTTCCTAGTTGTAAAATAGTAGAATAATTGTATATTTATCATTTTTTAAACATTTTATTACGAAATAATGGTACATTTATAATTTTTTTACAGTTTATCACACCTCATATTTTACATTTTTTTTAATTTTTTAATTTTTTTGAGTTTATTCAATTTAAATTATTTTTTATTTATATAATAAATATTTAATAAAATAAAAAAAATAAAAAATAAAAAAATAAAAAATGTGATGTTGAAAGAAGTTGTAAAGATTTGTTCATGCAATAAAAGACTTTTAGCTAGACGTAACACTCGTCATTATTACGTTTTTAAAAGGAAAAGAAAAGGAGAGAGGAAAAAGAAAAGAAATTAACTTGGGGAAGAAGTCAGTTTTATATAACACTGAAGCCAAAACCCCTATTTTCTCCTGTCTCTCAGTTCTTTGATTCCTCTGCATCGCTACGAGCTCGTCATTTCATCGCGTTAGGGATTTCGCTAGTATCCGAGATATGGATCTTAACAAACTCGATCTAAATGCCCCTCATTCCATGGGCACGACCATCATCGGCGTCACTTACAACGGAGGAGTTGTTCTCGGAGCCGACTCTCGGACCAGCACTGGTATTTTTACTCTGTCTGCCTAATTTTTTTTAATATTTTATGTTTTCTTCATTATCTATTTGGTTGCTAAGATACACAAATATTTTTTTGTTGTCTTTCTCCGAGAAGCTAACCCTAGGTTTGCTGCTTGTGTTTGTCGATTAATTCATTATTAGTACATGATAGTGTTGAATCAGTTTGGGTGAATTTTTACCGTCAAATAGAAGTTTGGAAGTTATCTGTTCCGGTAACATTGGCGATTTATGCTTTTATTTAAATTTCACTGTTCTTTTGGTAGGAGTATATGTTGCTAACCGCGCGTCGGACAAGATTACGCAGCTAACCGATAATGTCTATGTTTGTCGCTCGGGATCGGTATTATTCTTTCTCCTAGTGGCTTCTGATTTTTTTTTTTTGGGGGGGGGGGGGACTTTGGGGTTTATAAATTTAATGGATCAAGGATTGTGGTGCATCTAGCGAAAGGCAAGAAAAGTGCTACTGCTTTATGTGCTTCTTTGTTTGCTCTATTCATCAGCTGGACATGGTCTAAAAATATCTTGGTGGACACTATTTTGGTCACAAATGTTAAGCCTTTAAAGCATTACTACGGGTCTTCTCCCATGTAATTTTTACATGTATGACTTTTTCAGGCTGCAGATTCACAGATTGTTTCTGACTATGTGCGCTACTTTCTTCATCAACACACGTGAGTGGTTCTGTTCCTATTAATTTAATGAAACATTTAAATTGTAGAATAGTTTGTGACTGTGTATCTCTTTGCTCATCATATATCAAACTAGTTTTACTTATCAAAAAAATAAAAATATATATATATATCAAACTTCTTGTTGTCATTTTTTTTCCGCACTACTTTCAGAGTTTGTTTCCTTCTTTTATGTTTTTTATTCCTTTTTCCTTTTTTTCATATTTTGCAAGTCTAGGTAACTCCTCCTTGTTAAGTGTCTGATCTGGTGATACTTTCTTTGAGTATTTTTTGGTCTAAATCATTTCTCATTTTATTACTAAGAGTCTTTCATAATTTCCTTTATTGATAAGCTGACGTGCTTGCATTGAAATTATGATTTTATGAAGGTTGAGTGAATTTTGTTGACCACATCTGGTTTTAACTAAACGACTTCGGGTTTTTTTCCTCTGATTTTGTTGATATGCTAATTAAAGGTTTCATTTTTCATGTATTGACATCTTCAATCTATATATATCTTTATATACAGGATACAGTTAGGGCAACCTGCAACTGTCAAGGTTGCTGCAAACCTTGTCAGGCTGATATCCTATAATAACAAGGTCTGACGTTACTGCTTCAGATTGTTCAATATGATTCCTTTCTTGCTTTGGATAGACTGCTATAAAAATCTTTGCATGCACCTACTTGACTGTTTTGGTTCTCTTTGTATGCCTCATAAATTTTTCATGTTTATGGTGAACTTAGCATTTAAATAGAGTTGATTTTTACACTTATTTTTGTTTTAAGAACTCTGTGGGAGAAGAATAGAACATTTTTTTTATAGGTAATCAAGAAGCTTTATTCATAGAAGTAGGCAAAGCCCAAGTACACAGGGAGTATACATGAGAATAACCTAATTAGAGTTTACAATTGAAAGGAGAAAATCATGGACATTTAGTCCATTACAAACAATGGTCTACGCCCATAAGAACAAAGCTTTAAAAAAGAAAACTTTAAGCTCATCCATTATTCTGTTGCGGTCTTCAAAGCTTCTATCATCTCTCTCCCGCCAAATACACCAACACATATGTATAGGAACCATTCTCCAGATTGCTGCCACTTGTGAGTTGCCTCGGAAGCCTCTCCAGCTTGCAAGGAAATCCACTAGTCTATGAGGCATGACCCTTGACAATCCAACACTTGCAAAAAAATCATCCCACATGGTCTTGGCCACCTCGTAGTGTAAAAACAAATGATCTACTGATTCACCATTCTTCTTACACATACAACACTAGTCCAACACCATTACTTGGCGCTTCCTTGAATTGTTAGTGGTGAGGATCTAGATACCGTCCATACGAAAAAAAGCTTCTTTTGAAGGAGCTTTCATCTGCCGTATACTATTCCATGGGAACATGGTCATTCTAGGGCTCGTTAGAACTTGATAAAATGATCTGACAGTGAGTTTACCTTTCTTAGAGGGGCTCCAGCTCATAAAAAAAAAATGATAAATCCGTGGGAGAAGAATAAGACATAAAGTTGATGGTTACATGGAAAAATGTTTCCATAATCAGGGTATGCTATTTTTTTTTTTTTTTTTGCAAATAGAAAGATTGGTAGGACCGTGATATTGCTGCAAGAAATTACTACACATACATACATAAAAATAGGCATATCATTATCCCTATGTTGGATGGCCATGCATGCACTGAATGGTTGAAAAGCTTTTCCAGACTCCAGGTTGAGCTTTTTGAATGCCTTGCTTCCCCTTGAGCTTCCATGTGATTTTTTGTCTCTCGTGTGCTCGGCCACATGTTTATGAATCTTAAATTTAAAAATAAATAAAAAATTCGTAAGAAAATGAGTCAGTTCTAGCTGCTCCATGTTGCTTATGAAGAGCAATAAAACTTTAATTGCAAAGATTAAAACATGATATATGTTTTTGTGTGTATTTGTTTAGGCCAGTTTCCTATAAAGCTGTATTTAACATAGCTGGTTGCTTGTATTTACTTATTTTTGGATCTGGCAGAACATGTTACAAACTGGCCTAATTGTTGGCGGGTGGGACAAGTATGAAGGCGGGAAAATTTATGGAATTCCTCTTGGTGGAACAATAATAGAGCAGCCATTTGCAATTGGAGGTATGTTTTACTTAATCTAAACTACTTGATTCTAAACTATTAATAAATATACCCTTGCACCCTAGGATTCAGTCAACCTGAATCCTCTATTTTTTCCACTTCATACTTGGTCAGACTATGTTAGAGTGATGTAAGCTATGATTTAAGAGGAAATTTTCCAATTCTCAAGGTTTCCAGAGATACATCATTGGTATAGACGTGAAAGCTGCAATAACACGTCGTGTATTGTGGTTGGCGGGGGCTAGTTATTGGTGTTGTAGATCTGTTAGAGAACTTCAGCATTTTGAAGTGACCTCAGTTTTGAGTGATCTGATAGAGAAGGCAATGCTGATTAGCCGTAGTGAGGATTTTTCGGAAGTAGTTGTATGAAATTAGAGGTCAGCTTGTACCATAAGGTACTTGTGGTCTGGGTGGGAGGCATATCCCCTGGACCTGAGATTTTGGTGTACTCACTAATTCATGAGCTTGTGGGAATTGACTTCATATATATATATATTTTATAAGTAAGAGGTAAATTTTATTGATATGAATGAAATAGGCAAAGCCCGTGTACACAGGAAGTATACAAGAGAACACCTAAATACATTCTAGGATCCTGAAATTAAAACCAGAAAGTCGTGAACATTGTTTCATCAGTAAGTACACAGGAATTGACTTCATAGTTGTAATGTTATGTCATTTTTACCTCTGCATCATGGTTAATTTATAAAATGTTAAATTAGTGTATATGCTACTTGCTTCCTTTTTTTTTATGTGTTGGGAAAACTCTCACTAACATCATCTTCACGAGCAACTTCAATGCAATTTCTTTGCTTGATTGTGGCAATTTGAAATGCTGTGTGTTTCACAGGATCTGGCTCTAGTTACTTGTATGGGTTTTTTGATCAAGCATGGAAGGAAGGAATGACCAAGGATGAAGCTGAGGTATGTAGAACTTGAATATGCAAATGCAAAATTGGTTACTGCCTTGAAATAAATTCATGATGATGAAATCTTCGCATGATTCTGCAAGATGTGACCTCATTTTTGTGTTTCATCAGTAGACAACTTAGGGCCGACTTCATTATTATGTTACATCAGTAAACAACTTGGCGTTGAATTCAGAGAGAAGTTACGTAGAAAACATGAGAACAAAATATTATAATTTGTTTTATGATAAGGAGAGTCATTATTACATTTATCATTTCTGTCATTACTTACAGAGGAAGTTGTGTTTGTAGGAAGGAATATGAGGGGAGCTCTTGATCTCTACTTGCTAATCCATTTTTCTTTTGAAGTTTTAGGTTTTGGTATTTTGTAGCCATAATGCTAACACATTTTTTTTTTTTTTTAACTGCAGCAATTAGTGGTGAAGGCAGTTTCCCTTGCCATTGCTCGAGATGGTGCTAGTGGCGGTGTTGTTCGCACGGTCATTGTAAGATTTTATATGGGGACAGTAGCAACTCCAAGTAGATTTGTTTTAACACGATGCACGTGCTTATAAATTGACACAAAACCCCTTGGTGTTTGATGTGGGTGCAGATAAATTCTGAGGGTGTGACAAGAAACTTCTACTCTGGCGACAAACTTCCGTTGTGGCACGAGGAATTGGAGCCTCAGAATTCACTGCTGGACATACTGAACACTACAAGCCCCGAGCCAATGAATATATAAAGGGGAGCATCTCAACGTTGATAGGCCTCTGGCTTCACTCGTTAATTCATTTCGCGTTTTGCTTAAACATCTGTTTTGTGTAACGGGAAAACGGATTTTATAATGTTTTATGTTGGAGAACTATTCATATACCATTACCCATATGGTGGTGGATATATTTCGGATTCAATCTTGATGGGCTTCCGTTTATGTTTTTGGCCATTGTGGTGATCGGCTTATGTCAAATTATTATTCTGGCCTTTTATTTCTGATTGGTTTTGGGTCATCAAATATTAATCCTACAGTTTTTTTTATTAAAAAGAAGAGGACAAATAAAAAAAAAGGTTTTCATTTTTTTTATCAAAAACACTACTATGCCTCCCCAAATGAATTGTTCCATTTGACCGCTTAGCTAATTTTTTTTTTAATTTTTATTTTATTTAATGATGAAAGAAGTGATTTTAAGTATATTGATGTATTTTTTTATTTTTTAAAAATATTTAAATATATTCAAAAAATGTGAATGTAAAAATGAAAAAAAAAAAAAATTTGCAGTTAAATAAAGCTATTAGGCGGCAGAGTTATATTTGGAGTTTTATGGGAAGGCACAGAATGGTACTTGACCAAAAAGCTGATTGATGGATGATGGCCAATATGATATAGAATAGAAGGAAAAGTAAAAACAGCTCCCTAAGATCTCGTGAGTCCCCCTTTGAACATATGAGGTGGAAATTAGAAATTGGACAAGTGCGAGGAAGAATCATCTAAGAAGATGAGATTTTTTTATGATGGTTGGGTAAGATTCGTTTCATTGCATCATGTACAACGTATATAGCGAGCGCCAATTGGCGGAGAGTCCCAGGTACTTGATAAATTAAACCACCTGCGAGAAGTATCTCTGAAACCATCATCCCGATCACTCTCGGCACCTCCTACCGGCCAAAAAGGCAAGAGTAGCCATATATATTATAGCGAGAGAGAGAGAGCGAGCGCTCAAAGAAAAACATGAGTGGGAGCTTTGCGAGCGGGGCCGGAATCGGAGTCGGAGCCCAGTCTCAGTCTCCTGTCCTTCACAACGTCTTCGTGTACGGCAGCCTCCTGGCAGACGACGTTGTGAAGGTGCTCCTGAAACGAGTACCTCCATCATCCTCTGCCATCCTCCACGGCTTGTCAGACTCTCTCTCTCTCTCTGTGCGCTTGATATTGCCCGCAGCCTAACCTCTTAATCACAAGCGCTTGATTATTTGTTGTTGCTCTCTATCAAATTCCTAATCGTCTCTATTGTCCTATGATTTCGGATCACAAGCCCGACCGATTTGAATGCTATCCCGTTTGTATTATTGCATTTGTCTTTTGTATATTTTTTTTTCCATATTTTAAGTATTCATGCAACTATGCAACAATTATCCCGGACCGGACCAACCTGGTTTTGTCTGTCAGGTCTATTTCTATTCATGCTTTAATTTCTTGATTACATTGGCAGAGTCATAATTTTTTTCTCACGGAAATTTACAATCCGAAGAACAACGTGTTAGCCATGCAACGTTTTCTAGTCGTACCTCTTTCTAATTTAGTTTTCTTTGATTTTGTTTCTGGATCGGCCTGCTTGGCAACGAAGTATATGCTTACCGATACCTCGAGTGATTGTCTGTTGACGACCATCATCCTAGTGTTGCTGTTGTTGCTACTGTTATTTCAATAAAATCCTCTTCTGGCATTTGATAGTCCTTAGTCTACATCATTTTGTTCGCTCTGTTCGCTGATTTTGCTATTTCTTTTGGACATTGATTATCAACATGCAGTCATAGATTTAGCATCAAAGAACGTGTTTATCCGGCTATTTTACCTGTTGAGAATAAGAAAGTTACGGGAAAGGTATGTATAATCGTCTATTTCACTTTAGTGGCTGCCTGACATAATTTTCTTCGAATAATGTTTCTGCTTCTATATCTGCATAATTGAAATCCATTCAAGAGCTTGTGGTATAATGTTTAGATCATAGTTGTAGAACTCTTTCATGTGAGCAAGAGCTTTGTACCAGAATCTAGATTATGCTACACATTTCGTGTGTCAGTTGTATTCTTTTGATGGAACCTGTGCATTTTTGACAATTTACCACAAGAAATATGCCTTCTAACATTTGAAAAAAGAGAGAGAGAGAGAATAAACTTTCTTGAAGCTGGAAAGGAAAATTATACTCTTTAACTTAGAAGATATCTTTCTAATCCATCTGTATATTTTTTGTACCCCCCACCTGTGCCTGAGGAAGAGGGATTTATGGATGAGAGAGACTTGTTTATTGAGATGATATAATCTTTTGAAGCAGGTGAACTAATGAGTTGTGGTCTAGACTCCAGAACCACTTGGTTATTCACATGAATCTGTTGAAAGCTATATGTTTGAACACAAATAATTTCTCTCTACTTCACTTAGTTGTTTGCCACTTTGTTTCAAAATCCTGAGTTCCACTTTGTTCCAAACTTCATGTAAAGCAACATGTGTAGTGAACAATAGTAAAAATTTCTCAAATTCAACACATTTATGGTTACATCTGGTCATAAAAAATTCAGGCCTTTTATGATAAAGGTGTCAAATAATAAATTTGATCAAATTGTTGCATTTTTTCAGGTCCTGTCTGGAATCACAAATCCTGAATTAGATATTTTAGATGCTTTTGAGGATGTTGAGTATGAAAGGAGAACTGTCGAGGTTTCCTTGATGGTGAGTATAATTGAAATTTTTTCAATTTCTCGATTGCTTTCTATGCACCATTAGAGATTAAAAGACATGCATATCAGAAGACCTCAAGCGGGAGGTCGATGTAAAAAACCTACAAGTATCCCTTCTAATACCCCTAGATTTTAAAATGTGCTCAGAGTGCGCACATAGCTAGTTGGCAGTGCATTGCTGCAAGGTGCTGAGAGAAAAAAAAGCAAAGAAAAAGGAGTGGGTTACTTCAACAACTTTGATAGATGTACTTTGGTACTAGTTTGTAATGCTTTAAATGCTTGTGGGGGCAAATGCATAAGCCATGCAGGGCTGCCAAAAGAATTTGAAAAAGAGACGGAGCATTAGCATTTGCTTCATCAAAGCCATCTTCAAAATTTGATGAAAAGTGCATGTTTTTCATAAATCCAAAACCTCTCTAGCCATAACCCCACATTTGATTAGTCAAAACAATAATATAATTTTATTTTTTTAATAATAATAATTTTATTTTTTATATTTTGCAATTACACTAACTATATATTAATTAATAATAATATTTTTTCCTTCACATATTTCAAAACTAACTATATATTAATTAATAATAATATTAATTGATGAAAGTGAAAGGGTGTTCGAGGGAAGTGAAAGCCGTGGGAAATGAAAACTAAAAAGCAAAGCAATTGGATAATTTTTACAATAAAATATTACTTTTGAAGATGAGCAGTACATCTTCAAATTTGAAGATATACTTGAAATTACTGTAGCTCATAGTTCAAACTTTACTTTTTGAAGATGCATTTAGTAATATGCCAATGCCAGTGCTCATATGAGGAAAATATTTCCATTTAGTCATGATTATCATTAGCTGAAAAGTTCATGCTTTCCCACAGAGTGCTAAAAAAGAGGGTGACGAATTTTTGCAGGATATTTCTGAGAAGTTACAAGCTCACACATATGTATGGAGTGACAAAAATGATCCAAACTTGTATGGAGATTGGGTTTTTGAGGTAAACTTATGGATGCAAATCATTGGTCTTTTAGATGTCTGTTATTATTGACTTTCTGCTCATCATAGTGAGCTTGGTGTTTTGGGATGGGGTTTGGTGTTTACAAGATGGACTACGAACCTGCACACTTCCAGTTTGAAAGTGGGATATTATTACTTAAAATACTTGCAGATAGGTTGGGACCGTGCTTTACACATGCATTGTTTGATACATCAACCCATATCGAAAATAAACTAATGTTTATTGCTCTGCAACCTCCCAATGCATAATTTATTTCACCTCACTTTCATATTTTCTCCTCTCTCTCTCTCTCTCTCTCTCTCTCTCTCTCTGTGGCTTCAAGGATATTTTGGAAGCTACAATAAAAAATGCTTTGCAAATTTCTGTTTTCCAAATATTTCTGGAATTAGTTCTGAGCCTTTTCTTGAAGATGTTGTCATTATGGTACTTCTGAGTGCTCATGAATGAAGGATGCATCTTCTCATTTTCCTGAAACGGTGTTTGTCCTTCTGGTTTAATGGGAGGAAGAGTGGGTAATTTATATAGTTAGGATGAAAATAATTGTCTTGATGTCCTCTGGAAAATAGAAAATATATAAGACCATTGGTAATGAGACGACAGTTATAGCTTGTTTGGATTCTCTGTTTTATTTCATCTCAGCATTACAACTTTTTTAAATTTTCACATAAAATATAATAAACAATTCAACTTTTTCAAATCTCAAAACAATAATAATATTAAAAAATAATATTATAATAATATTTTATTCAACTTTCATCTAAAATCATCTTATCTTATCTCACTATCCAAACCAGCCCTAAACGTCTAATAATTGTGGATGCAGAGCTGATAGAACGTTGGATTGCCAAGGAAGGTTGCTGGCTGCCGTTCTTAAATTTTCTCTTCTTGTGTAATTGTTATTGTTATAACCCCATTCCCCTTTCCAACTATTTTCCTCTATTTGACTTGTCCTATTTATTCATAAGGAATGGAAACAAGTGCACATGGATGATTTTATCAAGATGACATCTGGGTTTGTGGAAGAGTTGGAGCTGCCTGAATCAAAGCCAAGAGTTGCGACATACGAATCCTTCTATAAGCAAGAAGGTTAAATATTCATCCGCCTCTTGATATAATATTCGTAATTTGTAATTTCTGAACCGTGTTTACACTTCAATGCTATTTTTACCACCGTCAATGTTTCATGATTAGACAATTTTCATACATTTCTCTCTTTCTCCAGAATTTGTTGTTAATAAAATTACTTTCGTTGGAGAAGTTAAGCCCTCAATTTACTTTTATTTTATTTTTATTTTTATTATTCATTTTTGCGTTGGAAATAGTTTAATACAGTGGCGTGGGAGAGTGATATTCCTTTAGATGTATTCTCTAGAGATATGGTGCCCAATCAGTTGTACTAATAGAGTCACTGTACTAAGGGGAATATTTCTTTTGTTTTAAGAAAACATTTTGGTGAAATGCGAGATTGGTCTTCCCTTTAGAATCTATTTCCTTTCATTTTCTTTGCTGTGGTTGTTTCTTTTGACTGTTCCTCATGTGAAACCATGCCACTAGGGTTTTTGGTCGAGCCTTTCTAGTCCTATTTGCCTCTCATTTCTCAGCATCCTCTGCCATCTTTCAAACACTAGTTTATCGACGCAAAATAAAAAGAGGAAGCGCCAACTTCTTGTCACAAGAACCAGAACAAAACTTAAAACCATGAAGAAAACGATAAACTTATCGATTTTATTACTGGAGTATATAAATTGCCATACACCCAGAAAATGTCCAGGTGAGGAGAGACAGAATCGAAGTCAGCCCTCGTCAAAGCTTTTTTACTATAATGTAGCCAGGAGACTTGATCTGTTTCTATTAAATACAATAATTGTTTATCTTGCAATCATTTTATCCCGCAAAGCTGCCACTAAGTTTGCTTACTAGAGATGTGACGGCGTATTTTCAGATGGCCAAACCTCCCGGCACCTGGTGATGAGCCTTCGAAGACAAATGGCAAATAGCCTGTTGCTTTTTTGTATCTCTGTTGAATCTGGAAAATCAAACAGTATAAACTTCTTTATTTCAGCTCAATCTACTTAGATTCATCAATAAATGACAACCTCCCAGTCCCCAAATAATTAGCACCAAAGTATGTAGCTGCGAACAACATTTGCAAAAGCCATACAAATCAAAGCTCAAAAAAATGGTTCAATTCTGTCCAATTTAAGTTGAATCAGCCAAAAACTGAATCGGTCTTAGTAAAAGCTTTTTTGCATTGGAGCTGCTTCAATCAACCGATTTAGCCCGTTTTAGACCAATTTAAAACTGTATTTATTTTTAAGTTGTCTAACAACTAGGTTGTGAAACATATATTAACTTTTTCATCATTATATTCAATAAGAATCATAGAAAACTTGAAAGATAAAACATATAATTCTTTATTTTTTTTAAGTGAACGAAAAGATTAGGAGATGAATAGTGTTTTGTATTAAAATTGTGGTTGTGCATAAAATACAACATTTGTCATGTGCTTATTACTTGATGGTCTTTATCTTCTTCGTATATGAGACAAAAAATGAGGTTAAATACATAAATTACATGCTTATTGAAACTATTTAGATCCATACCAAATTTTTATTGAAACTTAGTCAATAAATTTATATTTTATACTCTTTTATACATGACAATATTTAATGTTGTGAGATCCAAAGGCTATATCTGTCTCTTTCCAGATTTCACGAAGTATTTGGACAAAACAATTGTAGAGAATATTAATTTGATCTCTGCCCCCAACCGGGACGCCGGGGGGAGGGGGGGGGGGGTTTGGTTGATGTGAGGAAATGGATTGAGCTGAAGAGGTTGTAGATTAAATTTAACATCGGAGTATTCTGTTAGTCTTATTCAAGATGAAATTGGAGAGGAAAAAACGACAGGTCTTCTGATGCTTTCATGCGTAGAAGTAAATATCTTTCTTTCCTTGAAGAAAAGGAAAAATGAAAAAGTTACCTCAATAATCTGTTGGCTGCTACGCAGACAGTTCTTGCCAACTACGCAAACAGTTCCACCAGAACCTCCACCTGTAATTTTGGCTCCATATAAGGTCCCATCATCATATTTACTGTGCTGCATTGCCCCATCATCAGATTTACTGTGCTGCATTGCCTGTACTAACTTTGCAAGCCTATCGGTCCCATCAGAGCCAAGTCCGCAAGCACTATAGCTGTAGTGACACTGCAAAAGATGGTTGGTTAAATGTCAAAAACCATTTGCTTTAATTTTTTTCCAGACATGCGGGAAAAAAAATCAAAATGATAATCATAACTCCAGAATTTCGCTTCATTTTCTTTTGAGCCAGATTAAGAAAAACTCCAATTTTAGACATGGTAGGAAAAAGGGCTGGAGATATGGTAGGAGAACATGCTTGATTTTAGAAACCATAATGATAAATCTGTCACCCAATATGAATCTAGTCTTGGATAGAATGAAGACAAGGGACCTTTCAACATGCCACAACTCAGCCAATTTGATAGAGTTCGACTTTCATGATCCGCAATGGGTGCACGATTAGCTAATCCATCCAACAACTTCTATCATTAACTTCAAATTTGTAGGGGGGCATAGAATCGGTGAAAATCCAGAGAAAACTCAGCCTAAACACTCAGGAATTTCGCCAGCATTACGAAAATAGAAATACTTTAGACACAAAGGAATTACACAAAAATAAATCCACAAATTGATGTGGTATGTCAGATTGTAAAGTTATTTTTATTGTAAAGTAGATGTAACGGATCCCATGAAACCACATCAGTTAGTAGGTTTATTTTTGTGTAATCTCTTTGTGTATATAACAATTTTCTTAGGAAAAACCTCATCCACAAGGGAGCCAAAGATGGTCACAACTTAAATCATTTCTTGTTGTAACGTAAAATTTTGAACCCATTAGTCTTTAGATCTACTTCCAACATTTTAATTGCCATCATCACTATTAGTCAAACTATTATGTAGGAAAAAACCCTTCTGTCATTTATATAAAGTTCAATTTTTAACAATTTCAAACACGGACCTCTGAAGGAACAGTTTAACTAATAGGCTATATATATTTTTTATTGGCACCGGGTGTCCGGGAACAATGTCCCGACTAATCCGAGAGTGCATAGGTCCTCGACAAGGACTTTCTGGCAAGTGCACCTCTGGTAATTCAAGAGACATTTTTTCAGTCCGATGGCCCCTAGAAATTGTTTGCACTCAAGGGGATTTAAACCTTAGACATGGGGGAGCATACCCTTAAGCCCAAGGCCTTTACCACTTCAGCCAACCCCTAGGGATTAAGTTTAACTAATAGGATATTGTTCTTGACATGCCGAAAGCACTCACCAAATAATCATGACAAGATTCAAGTTCAATTGGATATCCATTTATTTATACGTTAGTAAACTCAGATAAAGGTTCTGAGATACCTTAATAAAATATTCATTCATGAAAGGAATAGAAGGGGATGAATTTTATTCGATGTCACTGGCTTCCATCACATTATTAGATGCATGCCTATATATGTGCAGAAGTGGATTTCTCAAACCAAGCTTAATCTACCAGAAATTTCAGTATACCTGATACAATAGTTCTCCAAGAGCTGTAAGTTGATCATCTGAAGTTGCCGAGGTTAGAAGTGCTTTGAATGCCTGTAAGTCAAGTAATTGAGGGAAGTAACACAGCCGGTATGCAATACTAGCAATCCAAAGTTAAATAAAACAAGGTATTCGCTGCACTTTAAATTTTATGTCATCCATAGAGCTTGACACTCAGTGTCAATGGAGCAGAGTGAGATAACAGGGATTTATGGTTTGAATCTTGCAAATATGCAAGAAACAGAGCAATTACCCTATAAATTAGAAGACAACAACAAAAATTCATAAATAGGATCAGCCCTCCTTTTGGATTAACAACACCATATATCTATGTATTGATCTGTACCATCTAAATTAGTCCATTTTATACCCATGAATCAAATTCAATTTTCCAGCTATAAAAAAACAGATAAAACTATTCCTAACCTTGACACGGAAATTTTCATATATTGGATGTTTAGCGGCTGCTGTCACTCCATAATTACACTTTGGATCAATTACTGTGACAGAATCATTGTGATCAGCATATTTCTCCAGAAATGTCTCGCCAAGCATGGACTCAGGAAGCATCTTAGCATAAAGAGCCTCATATCTGCGCAATAGAAGTTCCAAAACGAAGAAAACATATCAACTTCATAGTTGGAGAACCAAAAACGATCCCACTTGAATTGGAGCATCTAGTAATTAGAGCCATAATTTTGAGTCCAAAAGGTTGCATCTGAATAAGGGGCTATAAGGTGCAGAGAAAAGGGAGGGGGAGAGCAAAGGACCGGCCGCTGAACCAAAACTAGAGAAAATCAATAATTTATTTCCTCACTTAATTCTAAAACTTCAGAAAGCAGTGTTATTTTTATTTTTTAATTTTTTTGATAAGTAGAAAGCCATGTTATTTAAAAGATCTCGAGAAGGAAAACTCTTAAAAGTGGACATACCTGTGAGGTGACAGATTACACAAATAATTTAATGACGCTTCAGCTTCAATTAGTTCAACACCATCGTCCTCCAATTCATCTATGTTTTCCCCACTAGAGCTTGGCAATGACTGAGACAACATAGAAGATGCTATAGACTTTATCATCTTGCGACCCATAAAGGCACCAATTCTGACAGATCCATAGTCTGCACCACCAACACTGCCATAGAAGTATCATGGAACTTGGAATTAAAAAACTTTCAAACAAATGAAAGAAAGAAAAATATAAGAATAATTATGGTGATACAGGATGGTAACAACTCTCAAAGGCTTCAAAAGAAGAGTGAAACCTGAAAAAAGAAAGACTGGGTAGGACCTGTCTGACAATGTAACTATTACACCAAAATAAACGGCAGTTTTAAGGGGGTAAATCTGTTTCATAACATTTACACAAAAGCACACTTCCTTATCAACATATAATAAACATGTGGATCCAAAATGGAAGCTTTAGAAGAATGATCCAGCATAATTTCAGTTAACCCATCCATGAAAATCAGGCAAGTATAGCATGAGAAATCAATTTCAATTGTGACAACAGGCATAAATGCATCAGATTACAAAACATAGT
Source organism: Pterocarya stenoptera (assembly GCA_003123785.1). NCBI lineage: Eukaryota > Viridiplantae > Streptophyta > Magnoliopsida > Fagales > Juglandaceae > Pterocarya > Pterocarya stenoptera. Next base: position 782,971 of record QEOT01000675.1, read on the forward strand.
AATAGACGCATTACCTATGTCGTATTCCTGAGTCAATTCCCCAAAATCGGATATGGCTTGGAATTTCTACAAGCCCAACAATCTCAGCAGGCTGCATGAATTTAGGCATTATTATTTTTTATCTGTAAAACAACCATATCGCTGTTATCTTTATAGAACTAGTGGTGCTTACCTGGCAAACCATTGCTAGAAGTTTATTGGCTTCACCACAAGCCGAAGTCATCTGGTCCATCACGCCACATGGAGCTCCAACAATGTGATTCTCCACCTAATAAACAAAACATTCATGCACAAGGTATATAGAAATTAAACATTCTAAAATGAAGGGAAGAATATTCACCAGAAGGTTATAATAAAAAGCCAAACCTTTTGGCAGAGCAAAGCAAGATCTCTGGCACTGATGCTTAACCCTGCGAAGTATAGTTGAAGATTTTAAGTTGATTGTTTCTCCAACTGCTCCAAGGAAGAATAGGAATAAGGAGCACATTTTCTTCTAAATTAATCACACACAACGAATATCCACTTTGCAGTAAAATGGAAGGGGGCTTGGGGGAAACCAAGAGAGTATGTTCAGTATTTAAATTTTACGTAAGCATACTTCATTAAACTGCCATGTTTACAATCCTGAATTCATGGTAGAATTCAGAGAAAACCTAGTCATATATTTGCCTGTTGTATTGACTGCAACACTTCAGTATTAATCATTTATGCTGAGGTACTTTATGAAATTGAATTTCAAGCTCAAACAGGCCACTTTCCTCTGCATTCACAACTCTTAATTGATACAAGCCATTCTAAAAATTGACAGTTAGGTCCAATTTTCATGCGACAAGCTTCACACTGGTAAATGAATTTCATTTTTAATCCATCTACAAGATAATCGGGAAAGTCCTGCCTGCTTTTTTTCGAAAAATCATGTCTTATATGAAACTCTTGGCCATGTTTAGATTCCAAAAATTTACAGAAATTTTTTTCAACTTCACAATCTAAACATCTTTTAAACACCAATTCTACTTCCCAAAAAATAAATTTTCATCTATTAATTAGCCTTAAGTTTCCATGAAAAAAAACACAAAAAAAAATACAAAATCCAAAAACCTTTTTATCCAAGTTGCACTTTTGGCCAGCTGGACAAATCTAAGAGGCATTCAACAAATTAAAGTTGTGTGGAAGATGGTCCCTATATGCATTCTGTGGTGTTTGTGGCAAGAGCACAATGATTGGACGTTCGAAGACAAGGAGAGATCAATAGAGGAAGTAAAAGCTTTTTTTATTAGAACTCTATGTACTTGGGCCATAGTTGTAGACTTTAATGGCCTCAATTTTTTTCTTGTCTCTATTGCGTCCACATAGATAAGGCGTACCTTTGTATATCTTCTTGTGTATTTGGGCTATGCCTATCATTATTTAATAAAATCATTTATTTATAAAAAAAAAAATTTAAGAGTGAGTCTACAATAATTATTGCTAAAAGAGTCTGTTGAAGCCAACCTGTTGAGGCAGCTCATGTTTGTATAAAGATTAACCCAGAGAAACAAGCCTTCTTAAATACTTGATCTATTACTTGTCCTTTATTAAGTTATATAAAGGGATGTAACACCTAATCCTCTTTTTCACCTTCTAGATAGGTGTATCTCTTGTATATTCCTTGTGTACTTGCCAAAGGCCTATGGCCTGATTGACATAAACCCCCAATCTCCAAAATGGAGGTCTTGGGTTCGAAATTCCGCCTCCCCAAGTGTATCAAAAAAAAAATATTCCATGTACTTGAGTTGAACCTTTTATGCCTATCAATAAAGATTTATTACTTCCAAAAAAATCACTTAGTTTCTAATCCCCCCTTCCTGATAGAAGCAAAAGTCACTACCAAGAAAGAGAGAAAAAACTGAGTAAAGAAAACTATGGAATATTCGAATACATAATTACCATGAGCAGCAGCTACGGCAGACATGCTAGCAACCTCCACAGCAGCAGAAGAAGATACACCTTTTCCTTCTGGGACTGCAGAAGAAACCTGTATGTTTGTAATATTGGGAGATTAAACATGGCCTAGTACATACTTGAAATTTAGCCCGTAGTAGGAATTTTTGCAGTGTCTTTGAATGAATCAAAATATACTAAACATATGGGTAGCATCTTATACCAGCATACTGATACTATTTTCAAAGCGTACACCAAGTTCTGTCATTAAAACCAGAATCGTCCCTGCAACATATGCTGCCCACCTAAAACAGGAACCATTATAGTTGCATAGAATGATAAAACCACAGATAATCAAACAAAAGAAGATTAACCTACTTTTGAGATGGATCCCGGGCGAAGTACTTCTTTGCCTTTTCATATGACATTGGCTGCTCTCCATCCATAAAATCAGATAAGTCCATGTCGAATGTTGGGCCACGATTGCTTAATTCAGAACCATATGATACCTAATTTGGCCAAAATGTTGAGATAACAGAGATATTATTTTTATTAGACAATTTTATGATGAGGCGTAAAAGGACACAATCAAGTGCACCAGAGTGTATACAATAGAAAACACCCAATTAGGAAGTAATGGAAAAACAAAGAGACATAAAATCAAGATAAGTAGAACAGCCAAGACTGTTCTAAGCTGACATCCAGACAAAATGTTTTTCCAGCATTATGGACCTAAGTTCATCATCTGTCTTCTTGCAACCTTCAAAATTCTAAGCATTATGTTCATCCCACATGAAGCATAACGGGACCAGTTGCCGATCTTCCACACTACAATAGCCAACATGCTTACTTCTCCAACATACCAACTACTCTACTACCTTTTGGGGCATTGCCCAATAAACACTGAAGAAATAGAATAATACACAGGCCAAAACTTTTCTCGCAACTTCACTCGCATCAACAAATGATCAGTTGTTTCCTCATTCTTCTTGCACAAGCAGCACCAATCCACTACTAAAATTTTCTTTCTTGAATTATCCATAGTAAGGATCTTTTCTAGTGCAATGGGTAATCCGCATAAGATTTAACTAATATCAATATGGATTTCCCATTGCATAAGTATTAATAAAATCGAATAATTATCTAGGTCTATAAAATTTTTGTTTTCAGAGGGCACACTTTATGCAATAAGCTAAATCTCAACCACACTAATAAGCAAATTATATCTGCATTCTATTACTAACAACCTCTCTTTACTTATCGCGAAAATAAATAGTAAAAATCCTTCTGTCATCCCAGAGAAGAAGAATCAACCACCTTTTTAGATGGTAATATATAAAAGAAAAACTTCGTCTCCATTCAAATACTTATACATACTATTTCCAGGACGGGTGTCGATCCTTGTCCTTTGGCTTGCTGTCGAGCCAAGGCATGGTTCCAAAGCCTATGTTTACTTGGATGATTCCTTTGCACGGCAACATGGCATGCTTCTCTTATTGGCAGCTGCAAGAAGAGAGCAGACAAAGAATCATAAGAAGAGAAGTGGGAGGAGGAAGGGAGAACATAATCATATCAATGAACTTCAAAGGAGACAAAGAAAACAATAATACCAGCTCTCTCGCATCAAAAAAACTTCTAAAGGAGTTATACTTGATGCAAAAGGAAGGTGTTTCTATCAAATTTGCTACATCTAATATATCAGATGCTTATCTAGCAACATAGTTGTGACTGAAAGCTGACAGTTGTGAAATGGGTGGACTTCTTGAAAGATAATTAATCCCGCGAAAAAATAAACATCTTTGTGGTTAAAGTCATCCAATAGAACTTTCCCTTCAAGATCAATATAAAATATACAATAAAAACACTCTAAATTTCAAATTTTCTCAACATCCAAGTGAGTCTATGGTCAACATTCTCCTGTACCAGAAAAAGGCATCCTCTTGTGTATCCCCCACGTAAGGGCTGACATCCCAGCTAGTGGTTGAGCTATTGACCATGTTTTGGTGGAACCCGTGGGGGTTTAGAAATTTAGAAGTTTGGAGAATGGTTCCCATATGTTTAATGTGATGTATTTGGTAAGTGTGAATCGCTCAAACTTTGGAAGATAGAGAGAGGATGGTGGCAGAATTAAAAGCGATTATATTCAGCATCCTCTATGCTTGGATGACAGATCACCATGGCTTCCATTTCTCTAGTTTTCTAGACTTGAAAGTTTTCACTCCTCTTCTTCTCTGTAGTTGGATGTTTCCTTTTGTATACTTCCTAAATATTAGGGTTGTGCCGATCTGCACTCCTCATTAAAATTGTATCCCTTATAAAAAAATAATAATAATTAAAACTCATTGATTAATATATTAAATTCCTAACTTCAGGAAGCCCATCCTTAGTCAATGCGTCTAGTCTTCACATAGTTAAGGAAACATCACATTTTGGAGTTCACATAAATAACAGTCGTCAAATGATCTTAAGAAGGAAATAGTTGCTAAAATCAGAGCTGATAATTTCATATGCAGCATCGGTGACTAGAGGTGTAATCGGTCCGGTCCGGTCCGGGGAGGTCACAAACTGAAAATTTCGGTCCATGAACATTTTTTTCCTCTTTTCTTTTTTTGGCAAATAAACTAATACAAAAAATTAATTAAATTAGTAAAATTAAAATTAAGTGAGCTCTTTAATGTAGATTATGCAACTAACTCATTAAAAAAAAAAATAATTATAACTATATTTATGATGTTAATAGTTCCTAACTTAGTAGTTAGTAGTTTATTATTCATAATGGCCTATATTAAAATTATAACATTTTATATGGTTAATGAATATTAAATAATTTCATTGTTCATTGATTATTCATGTTTACTTGTAACTTAGGTATCTAAAAAAGATACCTAATTACTTTAATTTGGTGTAAATATAAGAGTATGTATAATATATAATATCATATGGACAAGTTTTTCTCTCTCTTAAATTTTTTCTCTCCGTACACTCGAGAAAAAGTGTTTTCTTTTTGCTGTTGACATTTTTCTGCTATCGATGGAAAGATCCAGTGGTGATTAGCTTTCTCATTTTCTGCGTTTTATGAGCTTTTGTGCTGTGATGGGATCAAGTAGGAATGTCATCACTGATCAAAAGTGTTTTGAGTTCAAGAAGGTCACTAAAAGGTGGTGGAGAATCACGGAGAGTAGTTGTCACACTGTGAAACACATTTCTTTTGACCATGAATCCTTGGGTTGGTTGGCTGTCATGGTTTAATAGTGATTCCGGAAAGGAGAAAGGGGGCAGGTTGGAGGAATTTTGGTGGTATGTTGAAGGAACTTGCGAATACATCCTCTGTTTTAGGGGGGGGAAAACAGGGTAAGTCGTCCATGGCTACCTTCTCCTCCGTCGCAGGGGCAGGGGCACCTAGCTTTCTCTTTGTACAAAGAGGCCTTGTCTCGAGCTCCAAAAATGCAGAGAAGGCAGGTGAGCTTTCCTCTTTGACAACGGTGCAACACTGCGATGGCGAAGGCAGGTGTGTGTCAGGGCTGAAAATGGAAACATTGTTGCAGACTTTGGTTGAAATGGAGAAACAAGTTTGTATGTTGCAGCTTAATATGTTCCAGTTGAAACAATGCATAGAGGAGGGAATTGGATATGGGCCAGGAAACAGGCCCTCGCACTAAACTTCAGGTGAATAAGGCTGGGGCTTGTTCTGATGGGCTTCATAGTTATAAAGGAAAGGCTGTGATGACAGACGGGCCTCGATCAAGGGCTACCCTCAAGTGGCCCAGCAGCCTGTTTCACAAGCCCAATCGATGGTTCAGGCCTAGGCAGTGTAGCATGTTGGATACGTAGGGAGTCAAGTGTGGTGCTTCCATCGTCGTCGAATGAGCCTCAACCTCCATCGCCGACGTTGGGTTAGAGGTCAACGTCGTTGGTGTTGGATTCGCTGGCGGGTTCTAGCACGTCGGAGGTTGTGCCGACAAAGTTCAGGGAATCAATTTCTAGGGGTCGACGTTGTTGGTGGTGGGGTTGCCGGCGAGATCTGGGGTGTCGAAAAGTGAGCTTGTAGCTTTCAGAGAAGCAGATTTGCGTCAGTATTTTTCAAAGAATCTGTTGCGTAGTGTCGAGTGCTTCTCTCTACCATCGGAGTTTGCATAGAAGCTGTCGTGCGAGGTGGTCGGAGGTCCCATTGTCCTTGTTGTGCCGTTTGTAACGCCAGAGGGTGGGCTGTCGAGGCCAGTGGTGGGTTTGAGGTTTCCGAGTAGCTTTCCTCCTCTGGAGATGGGGGGCTTTGATGGGAACAAACTGGGGGTTTGCATTGGAGGTGTTTTCAATGATGGGATGAGGTTTTCTGAAACCATTGTGGCACCCAGAGGTGAAGCTGTTGTAACTTGTGGTTTAGGGCTAGATTCAGACATGCAATTGGCTCTGTTTGATAACAATTGTGCTATTGGGGAGGGGGCAATTCTAACCCCTTTGTGTACACTTCCAGTTCTAAATACGGGAGTTCTCTGTCAAACTGGGTTTTTAAGGTGGAGGAGCTACAAGCTGTTATTGGGGTTTCTTTTGGAGGTTACAAAGAACAATTTAAGGCCCTTCTCGTGGCTATTGAAGATAGCCGTTTGAAGTCAACCACAAAGCAAGATAGGGAAGTAAGAAGGCTAACTTGTTCCATCAACTATGATGTGAACGAAGGGAGTGGCAGAAAGGATAGATCGAAAGGGAGGGGCAATCTATGTTTATATGAAGCCTAAGATTTTATCTTGGAATGTACGGGCGCTCAATGATCACAATAAACACCTTCGTATCAAATCTTTATTGCGGATGTGGAAGGGTGATGTGTATTTTCAAGAAACAAAGCTGCGATTCATAGATAGAAGAATTGTGTGGAGTTTATGGGGGTGTGCTCGTATGTGGGTTGGCCATATTTAGCCTCTTTGGGAGCTTCAGGCGACGTGTTATTAATGTGGGATAAAAGAGTGGTTGAGGCGATTGAGGAGTGTATTGGAGATTACTCGGTTGCGACTTTATTCAGAAATGTTGTTGACGGTTAGGAATGGGCTTTTGTAGGTTCCTATGGTCCTAGTGTGGACAGGGAGAGGAGAAGGTTGTGGGAGGAGTTGGAGGGCCTATACCCCTTATTGGATGTGCCGTGGTGCATGAGGGGTGATTTTAACATTACTCGCTTTCCTAGCGAGTGATCAGGGTACCATCGGAGTACTGTAACCATGGAGGAATTCTCCGAGTTCATTTTTGATCTGGACCTCATGGATCTCCCCCTGGTAGGGGGCGATTACACTTGGTCAAATGGTCGGGTTTGGTCGAAATTGGATAGATTTCTTACCTCTCCTTTGTGGAAAGTCCACTATGTGGAAGTTAGTCAGAAACGGCTAGTTCGAGTAAGTTCAGATCATTTTCTTATCTTACTAGATTGTGGGGGCATACACAGAGGTCATCATATCAGTTTATTGGTACTCCAAGTTTAATTTTTACAGGCAAGCTGAAGGCACTGAAACAAGGCCTGAAGAAATGGAACTTGGAAGTTTTTTGCCACATCAACAATCAGAAGTCAACACTGTTGGAGGAATTGCAGGAGTTAGAGCGCAAGGAATTATTGGGAGATACCTCAGAGGAGGTGTTATTGAGGAAGGGCACAATAATGGCAAAACCTTGAAGTACTTAAACAATTTGGCTGAAAAAAGGTGATAAGTGTACGAAGTTCTTTCACAAAGTGGCTAATTCACATCGGCGCAACAACGTTATTGAGTCGCTACATTCAGGTTCTTAGGTGCTATCTTCTCTCCCCGAGCTAGAAAACCATATAGTGCATTATTATGAGACCCTTCTCACAGAATCGGCTTCGTGGAGGCAGAAGCTTGACGCCTTGTCTTTTGGGGCAATTAACTCTCATAGTGTGAGTGTTTTGGAATGACCTTTTGAGGAAGATGAGATCTACAAGGTAATCTCTAGAATGGCTGAGGATAAAGCACCGGGCCCGGATGGTTTTTCTATGGGTTTCTTTCAAACTTGTTGGGACATAGTGAAAGGTGATATTTTGCGGGTTTTTTGTGAATTTCACTCATTTCAAAAGTTTGAAAAATCCTTTAATGCAACTTTCATTGCTCTCATTCCCAAGAAACACGGTGCTTCGTCTATTGAGGATTTTCACCCTATAAGCCTGGTTAGTTGTGTTTACAAGATTATTTCGAAAGTTCTTGCCAACCGGTTAAGCCCTATGCTGGAATGTATTATTCCCAAGCCTCAAAATGCATTTATTTGTGGGAGACAAATTCTTGATTCGGTGCTTATTGCAAATAAGTGCTTGGATCATAGACTATGGGAGGGAGGTTCAGCTATTTTGTGCAAGCTTGACATAGAGAAGGCTTATGATCATGTGAAATGGAAGTCCTCTTATACCTGCTTGAGAGATGTGGCTTTGGGGTTAGGTGGATTTCCTGGATGCGTCATTGTATTTCAACCGCCTGGTTCTCAGTTCTAGTTAACGGTAGTGTTTTTTATAGTTCCCGAGATTTGCGGCAGGGAGATCCTCTTTCTCCTCTTCTATTTGTTATAGTTATGGAGGCTTTAAGTCGGATGGTGCAGGCCACTGTTGGTGGAGGTTTCTTATCTGGTTTTCAGGTGGGCTTTGGCTCTAGTGACCCCATTATCATTTCACACATTCTTTTAGCAGATAATACTTTAGTCTTTTGTGAAGTGGATAATAGCCAGATCCAAACCCTTCGAGCATTGTTGCTCTGTTTTGAAGCAGTATCGGGGCTTAAGGTGAATCTTGGTAAGTCCGAGATGGTTCCAGTGGGTGAGGTCCCAAATATCCTCAGTTTAGCAAGCCTCTTGGACTATAAGGTGTCCTCTTTATCAATGAAATATTTGGATCTTCCATTGGGAGCAACTTTCAAGGCTAGAGCTATATGGGATGGGGTGGTGGAAAAGATAGAGAAAAGGTTGGTTGGTTGGAAACGGGTGTATTTATCGAAAGGGGGCCGTCTCACTTTTTTCAATAGTACTCTTATTAACCTTCCCACATATTTTGTATCTCTATTCCCTATGCCTGCAGGGGTAATGAATAGGATTGAAAAACTCTTTAGGACGTTCTTATGGGGGGGGCTTGGGGGAGGAGAAGAAATTCCACCTGGTTAGATGAAAGAAATTCCACCAGGGGTATAGTGTAGGTTTACAGAAGTTTATAAGGAAGGGGTGGTCATGTTTTGAAAAATAGATTCGCTTTGTAGCCGGAGAGGGCAATTGAATCAGTTTTTGGCGGGACGTGTGGTGTGGTGATCACGCATTGGAAAAGGCTTTTCTGGCTCTCTATCATATCGCAACTAATTGGGAGACTTCTGTGGCGGATATGCGGTTATCTTCTCATGATTCTCATTAGGCTCTCTATCATATCGCAACTAATTGGGAGACTTCTGTGGCGGATATGCGGTTATCTTCTCATGATTCTCATTAGTGGAATATCTTTTTTAATAGGAATTTTCATAATTAGGAACTATCTATTGTTTCTGATTTTTTCAGTCTACTGTATTCCATGGGGACTCCTATGGCACAACGAGATAGCTTGAAGTGGAGGTCTAATAATCACAAGAAATGTACAGATAAGGCATATATAACATTTTGTCAACACATGATCATACTCCGTTCTCATGGAAGAATATTTGGAGGTCTCGTGTGCCTTCTAAAGTAGCTTTTTTTGTATCGAATGCCACTCTTGGGAAGATTTTGACCACGGACAATATGAGGAAGAGGATGTGTAGTGATTGATTGGTGTTATCTGTGTAAAAAGAATGGAGAATCTGGGGATCATCTCTTACTACATTGTGAGGTAATAAGAGTGCTGTGGGACAAGATCTTTCAAAGGGTTCATGATGCTTGGGTTATGTCGTTGAGGGTGGTGAATCTGTTGGGTTATTGGAGGAAGATGCAAGGTTGTCATCAAGTGACAGCAGTGTAGAAGATGATTCCGTTGTGTATCATGTGGTGTATTTAGACGGAAAGGAATGCACGCTACTTTGAAGATAAGGAACGTACAATGGCCGAGTTGAAGAATTTCTTTCCCCACACTTTAATGCTTTGATTTTCCGCTATTGTATTAAATGGGGACAATGTTCATGAATTCTTGTCTTTAATTTATCGCTCTTAGAATGTATTTAGGTGTTCTTCTGTATACTTCCTGTGTACATGAGCTATGCCTTTTTCATTCAATTCAATAATATTTATCTTTTACTTATAAAAAAAAAAAAATATTATCATATGATATATTAGTTAATTGATAGCATATATTATTTTACATTGTATATAATCAATGGTGATAGATTAGATGAAAATTACATAATTAACTTAAACAATTACTATATAAAATATTTAAAAATTTTATATTTATTAACATTTCGGTTTGATTCGGTCTGGTCTGGTCCGGTCCAAAAAATCCACACCCCGAGATTGGACCGAAAACCGAATTTTTCATACACTATGGACCAAGACCGTCCTACATAACTTTCAGTCCGGTCCGGACCAAAAATCTTTCACCCCTATCAATGACCTTCTTTGCCCTCAAAACAATCTGTCAATAGAAATATCATTTTGTGTAGGATAATTAATTTGAGCTAGTTTAGATTTTAATGGTTTCAGCTTCCATGATTTCCTTGTAACGGTTTCTAGTTCTTAAAATGGTGTTTTTCATGTATACTTCCACTGTACCTGGCTTATACCTATTTTTACATCAATAAAATTTCTTATTACTTATAAAAAAAAATAATAATAATTTGAGCTAGAAGAGTTATTAAATATGCAACACCAAAATATGTTATGAAAGACATACCAGAATCTAACTTTGAAGAAAGATTTAAATTTGAGGGAAAAGAAGGCAATGGATAGCAACAATATTAAAGACATAAAACTAGAATTAACAAACTGATAAATCTAACCTGCAAGACAAGACTTCCTGAATAGTCAGCAATCCCTCCCATAACATCCAACCTTCCAGGTGCTCTTGCCACAAAGATTTCCTCCTGAAGTGAAAATTTAGAAAAAGGAAACAAAATGAAATATTCAATAAATTATCAAGATGCCAAATAGCTTGAACACAGAAGCAGATGGCTATAACAAAGTTATTTTTAACTCCCACAAAAATGTGAAGGGCAAAGATTTATCCAACACGGCCAAACATTTTTTAAATTCTCTCATGGTTACAGTTCCCTGAAGTAGCATTATGATTTCAAACAAAGAAACACCCAGTTATATCAATTACCAAATTGAGGGTCTACATGGATAAGAAGCATTATCATGTGCTAACTTCAAGATATGTTGAAAGAACCATAAATGACAGCAACGGACAATGTATATCTTACATCAAATTCATATAGTTCTATACTATCAGTAGTTATCAAGTGCATACTGTCCTTACCAACAAATGCTAGTAAGAAAAAACATTCTAGGGAGAAGTGAACAAAAAGAATATTCAGTCGAAATAAATATGACCTCCCAATTGAAGAGCCCAGCAGCAGCCTTACGCTCCCGTATCTGGCGTTTCTCAGGAGTCCTTTCAGACTCAGATACAGCATCTAGTTCTGCTAAGCTCTTTAAGAACATTATTGTATCTGTAAAGCCTTGAGGATCTCCATGAAGAATCTCAAAGTCTTCAGTGTATCTTGGTTGAAGAAAAAAGAAAGATTTAACCAAAGTAAGCAAATTTATTTCATGAACAAACTAGAAACTATTAAAAGAGAGAAACTCACGAGTTCATTAGGGAGCTATTCTCAGACTTCTGGTAAGTCGGTGATCCACTAGAAATACCAAGTTCATTTTCAGCACTTGCATACCATTCTGGGATGAAGCTATCTCGTCCTGGGACCCTTTGAAGTTGATAACCAAGAATGATAGCATCACGCAATCTCCTTGCCCCACTAAGCTGCAATTTGGTAAGGTAAAAATAGAATTAAAAACATGAGTCAGACGTTAAATTTAATGAAAGCCAGAACCCAAATAAAACATGATAATGATATCAAACATTCAAATACCTTATCTGATGTATAGTTTTTACCAATAGCTGTCTCCTGCAGGATTTGAGCTGCTACCTATAATTATAAAATGCATCAGGAAAAATTTAGGAAATCAATTTATCAACTTAAAATAACAGGACACTTTTTTTATAGGTATAAAAAAAAAACCCGGAAACTGTGAAAAACATAAAGAAACGATTGTAAATCTACGTCCTGTAAGAATTAGAAACAAATCGGTATTTTCTTGTTAGAACACTATGTACTAGAAAAGCAAATATGAATAGTTCTTACAAATTATTTCAAGATTCAACACTTCCAGCCCTGTTAAACTGGCTGAAAGTATAAACTTTCAACAGTGTTTACATATTGCTGGTCCATTTTTGCAGACTAAGTTGTTCATCTTTCAAAAAGCTCAGGTTTTTCTACATATTTCCTGTATGGTTTGTCACAATGGGAAAGATACAATCACTGCATTGATAACCCTTTCCATTCAGCAATTTACTTAGTAAAGCAAAGTTATCATATATCTTGTTTTTAATTGATAAGCTACACAAGCACTTGGTTGGTTTGAACACCAGGCCGCACCCTCCACTCTGTTTTTATAGGGTATGAGAGATGCTATTTGAGCTGAACATATTTTGTCAACATATATTTCTTTTAATTTAAGATAATCCAAATGCACATCCCCAATGCTCCCAGCAATGTGGCAAAGATAATTGCCCTAAAAATATTCACGGACAAAGAGATCATATGGTGGTAACAAGAAATTTTACCATGTGAATAGTTTATACTTTCACACCCACAACAACTAAGACAAATAAGTCTTGGCTTTTTATAATTTTTTTTAATCTTTTCTTCTTACTTATAAAAAAAAAATAATAATCTTTGGCCTTTCTAATATATAGAGAAATTACTATTACATTGCAAGTGAATAGAGGTGTGCTCTGTCCTGATTGGTTCGTATTCTTTGAATTGACAGCTGATCCAACTCTTATGGCAAAAAAAAATAGAGCCACTATGGCCTCGTTTGGTTATACAGATGCGATGAGATGAAAGTTGAATAAAATATTGTTAAAATATAATTTTTACTTTGGGATTTGAAAAAGTTGAATTGTTTTTGTATTTTGTTTGGGAGTTTAGGAAAGTTGTAATGATTAGATAAGATGAGATGAAATGGTTTGTGAAAACAAACCAGGCCTAAATCTACACTGATCGGTGGTCAGAAACCAAACTGAACTGCATCGATTGCTGCCGACGTGATCCAGTTTGACCGGCTGGTTGGAACGAGTTTCAAGTTTTAGTTTAATGCATTTGGATCCATCATATCAATGGGCCTGTTGAGCCTATTTTCGATTTTCTGACCCTTCTAGCTTAGCTCATTTTAAGTTCATCTGTTTGGCTCAAATTTCCTGTTTCTAGTTGGATTTTCTTGACAACCAAAGAGAGATGAAGAAAGTCAGAGGTCAATATTTATGTGAGATGTGAGATTAAGTTTTGCTTCCTGAGATTAAAATGCAGTCAGAATTTAATCTTGCAAACTCTTTTGGTCAAATATAACCATAACTAATAGTGATTACTTAAATGCACAACGAGAAAAAAACTTCCCTAAAATGGAGTCATAAAACACGAGTACAGAAAAGATTACCTCACCACCATTGATGCCTCCTTCATAGCAGGGTTTCAAACTTATTGCACGTTCAAGGTAAGGTTTCCAGTGTCCAGTGAGTAAATCCCTTCTAATCATCTCAACACCACCTTGATAATACTGTTCAAAACAATAATTATATCTCAACCAGTATTAGATTCTCATTAAGCATTCCTGAAAGAGATGAGGACCATAAGGAGACCAAAAGGGAAGGGTAAAGGAAAAAAGAAGGCAAAAGATGATGATGATAATGATGATATTGAAATAAAGTAAGCGGTTAAACTAAACCTCCAGCATATTTCTCAAAAATGGCTCTTCATTGAAATAATCTCTCCGAACAAAGACAAATGGTAACTTGTATGCAAGGGCTTCACTGACAGTTCCATATCCAATTTTTCCTGAAACAACGAAGGTTCATTCTATTAGATATAATACTTATCCATTTGTTTGAGGTCAGTTAACAGAAAAAACTTCATACCGACCAAGCATACAATCAGATGCTGCCATAAGATCGGGTGTATAAGCATCTTTTGCAAGCTTCACAAAATTTGATGGAAGATCCTGGGTGTCAGCACCACAAACCTGAATATACAGAAAAAAAAGCATGTGTCATCACCAAATCTTGCACAATGGTGCAATTATGTCAATTACAAAGAACATTTAAAAAAGGAGAAGGATAGAATGCGCCACAAAAAATACCAGGCACAACCAACCAGAAGGTAGGTACTCCTCTTTCAGCTTCCAACCAGCTGGCTGTAAATGAGACACGGTATATACAGGTGCGATGAGAATTTCAAGAAGGAAGCACAATTGTTGAAATTCTGAAAGAGAAGTGCTAGTATACATCTGATATGTGAGGCAAATATTGTCATGCCCAAAACACACCCACATAGAGAGAGAAAAACATCTGATATTATTGTTGCATATCTCTACAAACCTATTGAATAGAAGATATATTCCAGGGTATGGACTCAGAAAATATTCATAGACTAGCAAATATTCAAACTACCAGCATTTTGTCATCAATTTTCTAGGTCAATGAGAACTATATTTAGAGAAACACAAGCAAAATCTTATGACGAGTGTGCAACTAGATTTCACTGCTAACGTGTGACAGGCTTAGAGATCCTGACCCTGGGATTGTGCTACAACAACTACTTCAGCAAAAACATGTACAACAGAAGAAAAGTTTTCGGAGGTGACAGGTTATGCAGCCACAACACAGTTCAATCGGTTATCTATCAATGGAAAATAAATAAAGAGAGGCAGGGAGAGAGAGAGACAGAGAGACAGAGAGAACAAGAATCATCCATCATGCATCATTTGTAGCCATTGACTCGTTCCAAAGAAGATAAACCTCAAGAACGGAAGTGTCCCAGTAACTAACCATTACAACTGGTCAATCAGTTACTCACCTGTCCACCAAAGTTTAGGATAACTAGCTTCACATCCTCCCCAATTCCAAGCTCCTTCCTCACCTAAAACAAGAATTGCGTTCAAAAAGAAAAAATACATCATGAACTAAATGATGCAACGAGAGATTTAGCAGGGTTTTGTGAGCCAAAACCTCCTTGCGGGATCTGTGTAACCTTCTAACAACCAGAGGCACATCAATAACATCTCGGAAAGCAGGCACTGCAAAGTAAAAGATATTTTAAGACATTCCTTAAGAGGTCCCAGATCAGTGTATCTAGCTAAGGAGGATAAAATGAGCACAATCAAAACCATTTTCCTTGTGGTTATCAAACAACATACTTGGGCAATATCCTGGGAGGCGGATTAGGAACTCACAATGGGAATAGTCCTCTGCTATCTGTAATAATTTTCAAGTGACTGAAAAAGTTAAGAATGACATAAATAACGCAGAAAACACTAAAAGGCTGGTATTATTACCTCATGTTATACTCGCTCTATAAACAATAGATGAAAATTTACAAATGATATGCCCTTTAAAGAAATAAAACTCTTCCCAAGATGCTCTTAGACTGGCCAAGAAAGATAATTATAAATTTCGGAAAATTGCAGCTTCAAATTTAGGGTTAATATAGGAAGTTAATAGATGCTTTCATATTTCGAAAGTCACATCTACATTGGAACATCCCAAAAAGGAAAGCATATAATGCATGACAGATAGAATGTTCAACATTTTTCTCAACAATGGAAAAGGTAATCGATGCCAAGAGGCTAGTAAATTAGTAATTGTCTAGAATTTTGGTTTATATCTTCCCAAGGTAAGGTCATTAAGAAATTCCCAAAATGACAAAAAATAAGGGTGTTTGCGTACACAAAAACTCCCTTCCCCAGTTACTAAAAAACTCTAGTAAGTTCAGAATAAATTGCTACTATGGCAGTGTTACTTACTGAACATAGACATCAAGTTTATGATCTTATTTGGGTATCACTTCGTTCTACATTTGTGACTTGGATAAAGAACAATAATATATATTTTTTTAAATTAATAAGAATTTTATTATCACGAATGGGCATAGCCCAAGTACACAGGAAGTATACAAAGGAAATACCTACTACACTCTAGAAAACAGGAAAACTAAAACAGAAACAGATTCAGTATATTCTCATCATTCCTTACAAAGATCTTAGCCCACAAACTCAAAGTAGAAAAGAAAAAGTTTCAAAGATCTTCAAAAGAGCACTCATTGTCTTCAAAACATCTCCCATTTCTTTCCAGCACCACATTAAACACAAAGCAATCATTCTCCACCTGGCAGCAACATCTTTCCTCACCTCACAACCACGCGAACATGCAAGGAGCTCCACAAGAATATTTAATTATGAGTATGCAATGTGGATTTAGTGTTCGATGACATCTGTCTCATATGGGATCTTACAAAGTGCACTTCATGGCACTCCAGCTCTGGGTTGCACTAAAAATACCCGAGCAGTGACATTTTTATGGCTTTGTGCCAAGAAAGATGGGACCAGCTTTGTGTAGCCATCTCCCGTTTTTTTTTTTTTTTTTTTAATTCTCGGTTAATCTATTTGGGGTATTTTTTAGGGTCCCCCACCTCCACCGTTTGCACTACCCTTTAATTTAATGTTTCTCTCGTAGAAAAAGAATTGAGTATGCAAGACCCAAAACAATCATAATGTATTTTATCTGATTTTCCAAATGATTTTCATGGAAGTTTGTCAACATCAGCCGCCACTCAATGCAGCTAAAGCACGTCATTGTTGGAGTAGTTTTGCTATTTTCTTGTTGAAGATAGTTTCTTTATGTTTTGAAAATGAGATAAGAAATTATACCAAATCAAATCAAATGTGGCCAAATAAAACCAAACTAAATAAGATGCAATCAGCAATTGATGATACTTCTTTCAATAATAAATAGAAAGATGGGAAAGAAAATTTTGGTCACCTCCCACACTATGGAGCGATGATGATTTCCAGCAGCCATGACATACTCTGCATAGATGAAGTCCCAACTGCCAATAGTAGGGAATATGAGGGTATAACAGCTTGCAGAAAACTGAAGAGCTCTCTTCAATGCAATAACTCAGAGAAGGTTGGGATGATTACTCACCAAGTAACAACTTTTTTTTTTTATAGGTAAACGATTACTATTCACCGAGTCACAACTTGTAACATATATGATATAAACCATATTCCACCATATAGCTCTGTCTAGTTTAGTTACCACTGATAATTTTCTATCATAAGGTAGCGGTTTAGGAGGAAAGCCAAAGGCAGATTTCGGTAGATTAAATATAGGGCAAAGCTTGATGCAAATATACCAAAACAGAATATATCTACGGTCAATCCTGCGAAGAGCAGAAACAAACATAACAAATTGGATAACAAGCAGCAAGAGACTATGCCAAGTAGCAGATGTATGAAGTAAAAGTGGTGATTGGTTCTTTAGAGAATCCAAGAGGGGATGAGAAAATAATAAATGTACACACACACACACACACACACACACACACACACACACACACACACACACACATATATAAGAAAAGGGAAAGTAAAGTACAAATAGATGTGAATCACTTTCATGATTTGCTTTTAGCCCATTCCAGTTCCTAGCTTGTATTTAGTTGTTTTCTTTGGTATACTTTCTGTGTACTTGAACTATGCCTATTATTTATAGGTGTCAATAAAATTTCTTATTACTTATCAAAAAAAGATGTGAATCACTAAGCATAAAATTAGGACTGAAAAGAGAAAAGCGGTAAGTTGGAGAGCATGAAGCATCATTAATTTCCCAGGTTCAATAGACATTGATCAACAGCATAATTGCTAGTTAGATTAATAGCTTCATTGTCCTTCAAGCAAGTGTAAAAGGTATGAACATTACTCAAAGCTATATTTAGTATCTTAGATCATAAAAAATGTTTTAAATCCTTCAAAGTAGAAATTGCAAAAGCACAACAAATCGAGTGACCTGAAGTTCGTGACACAAACAGAGCGAATTCCAGCATCAGCTGCCGCACGACAAGCAACTGGAACAACATCTGAGACCTATTTTTGTATAAGCACAAAAAATTGTCAAAGACATTCTATTCAAGTCTATAATTAAACAAATTCCCAGCAATTGGATCATAGCATGCAAAATGGACAAGTTGACACGATGAAAATGCCTATAAAACCAATAACTAATTAGCAAACAAATAAGAGAAGCCTCTAAGTACCACTAAGTCAGCTTTGATGGAGTTCAGCCATGCTACTTCCGTTTCCAAAATAGAAGCCCGAGGCATAACAGCTGTGACTGAATACTGGAATACCAAGAAAGAAAGGAAAGAAATTGTAAGATTTCAAAGAAGGCATACAGATATCCAAGTATCTATCTTTACAAAGGGATCATCCATATGGACAAGGTCAATATTCGATAAAAATAATTTTAAACAATAAGTTGCAGTAACTTATTCGGTAACATTTTTTTTTGGTAAGTAACTTATTCAGTAACATTGATACGATAACTGCTCAAGCCAAAGCTTCAGACAACATAGTCATTATTAACTCGGGAGGGAATGCTATTTGTATACCTTTTCCAAGGAGGCAAGACGATCCACTGTCAATGCATCTGCCTGAACTGCTCCACAGTCCAATAAAACCTGAATTCCCACACGCCAAGAAGTAATTAATATAGAGTTGCATCAGATAACACTTCTAAAGTGGA
Organism: Pterocarya stenoptera; assembly: GCA_003123785.1. Lineage (NCBI taxonomy): Eukaryota > Viridiplantae > Streptophyta > Magnoliopsida > Fagales > Juglandaceae > Pterocarya > Pterocarya stenoptera. Next base: position 801,677 of record QEOT01000675.1, read on the forward strand.
GTTTATAAGTTTGTATGGCCACTACCCTCAAGTAAAAGAATAATGTAAGGCATTCACTCCTTGTCTGGACAAAATAGAAATTAAGAATACAAATATTGATATGCAAAGGATTATATTTTCAGTTAATGGTCAAGTGCACTCTTTAGTTATAGTCTATACTAAAATAAATAGATTAACGTGCCGTTTGGATAGTAAGCTGAACCGAGATGAATTTAGATGAAAGTTGAATAAAATATTATTAGAATATTATTTTTTAATATTATTATTGTTTTGTAATTTGAAAATGTTGAATTATCTATTATATTTTATGTGGAAAATTGAAAAAGTTGTAATGATGAGATGAGATATTTTTGTATCCAAACCGGGCCTTAGACACGGAGATGAACAGAGGTATTGATTATAATCATGACTTTCCCAATCCCGGATAGATTTTTAGGGAAAGATTTCCAACGGAAAGAAACAGGAAAATATTATTTTCTTTTCCTTTTGATGCTTACAAGTTACCTTTCGTATGAAGAGACGAGGGGACTGTATCTCGGAGGTGAAAACAAAATCCGGAGCACCGGTCACCACGTGTACATCATGCCCGGCAAGTATTAGGTGCCGGACCACCTACGTACATCACATCGAGTAAATAACTATCATTCTTCAAATCAAACGTTGAAATAATTTTATCTTCACGGACACTGTTCCGATTATAAACTTTCCAACAGTTCGAAGAACGAGAAATCTGTACAAAAGTATATCTAAGAGCAAAAACAACAAAAATTCAAACTCTCGCTCGGAATTTTTTTTAAGCCTACCAAAGCGATTTCTTATCACTATCATATCAGAATTATATCTTCCTGTTCAACAAAAATGACAAGAAAAATAAGAAAGATTGATCCGAAAACTTCAGAGTTAATGCGTTGCATAATCTTGAAAATTCAAAATTAAACCAAACGGAAAATTTTGATCTAGAAGCAATAAATATGGCTCTGGTAGTTCAAAAAAGAAAGAAAACAGAGAGAGAGAGAGAGAGAGAGAGAGAGAGAGAGAGCGAGCAATGATCGGGGGACGCTAATTAAATTGGGAATGGCACCTCGACAACACGAGTGGCATGGCCGAAACCATGGCCAGTGACGTAATAAGCGAAGACCAGGTGATTTCTGGACGCCGAGACTCCATCACTTTCTTCCTTAATCCTCATTGCTTCTATTTTTCTCTCTGCCACTGATCAGAATTCTCGTGTATATATATACATACGTAATGTATATATAAATAAATAAATAGCCCTAGAAAGTAGAAGCGAGATAAAGAGGTGTGAGTAACGGATAAAAAAAGGCTCCTCAAAAATAATAATAAACCCTCGCCGGATCCTTCTCACTTCTCAGGAAACTCGGAGACACCGTTAGCGAGGGTTCCGATTCTTGAGTTGAGCATTTCAGGTTTAGATTGGTAAAATCGTGTCAGCGCCACCTCAGCTCGGTATTCGAATTTAGCAAGCCTATCCCTATCCGAGGGAGTCTGTCACGCACGGCATTAACTCATGACTGATTCTTGCTTTATTACTTGACTTGTTAGGCCATGCAACCGAAGAGTTAGGCGAAATGTTTTGAAACATTTCTCACTTTTCTCCGACTTTATTTCTAAACATTATTAAAATTTTGTGTATTTTAAATTTTTAACTTTTTGTCTCATCATTATTTAATTATTATTTAAATATATAATTTAATATAAATTTTAAAATAAAAATAATTTTAAAAATTTATATTTAAATAAATTTTCATCTTTACCTATCAATTTTTACAAACTTCAATATAATACTTATTTTAAAAAGTAATTTTATTCAAATTCTTCTATTCTATTTCTCAAAACCTAATACTCAAACAAATTTTCAAAATTCTCAACATTCTGAATATATTTAGTATCCAAATATGGCCGGTCTGTTAGGACAATAAACAATCTAATATATATTGAAAAATGTTAATTTAGAACACTGTTTACCGTTCTCTTACAAATCTATCTTGAATGAATGATTTTATAAAATTAAAATTTCATTTTTATTTTAATTAAAACGACATTTACAATAATTAATTTTGAAATGAGTCATATGAGAGTTATAAGTATATTATTAATCCAAAAATAATGTTTAAAATTGAAATCTTAATTTATTTTATTTTAAAATAAATTTAAATTATTCTAACCATTATCTTTTTGACTTATGATATACCTCCAATTTTCCCTCTCGCAACCTTTTCTTCCAAAGAACTGAAAAAGCCATTATCTTATTTATTTCCCCCCTTGACACAATATCAACGAGGAGGATTCATCCTCCCTCTTCTTTGTTTAAAAGTAATTTATTTATAATTTGTCTTTACTATTTATCGGTTGAGTGGGAAAAGGATCCAATTATATGACTTCTCTGAGAGCATCCGCAACTGGATGTTTAAACTCTTTAATTCTAATTTAGTAAAAAAGATTCAACTTTTTTAAAAGGTAGCATTCTCCATCCGATTCCTTACTTTAGAGAAAGGTTTTGGGATGTGGAGCCACTTTTCAATTCATAAATTATTTTTAAAAAATATTTTATTCTAAAAAATAAAATAAAATATTATTCTAATCATCTGCATTTTTTTCTCATGTTTGTATTTAATATAGCTGAAATTTAAAAAAAAAATATCACCCTTGAGATAATTCAATTTGATTGACCATTTGTGAAAATATAAAAATTATTATTATCACGAAAGCACTTATTTTAAAAATATTATCGTTTAGAGATATAAGTAATTTTAAAAAAATCGTTATAGATAAAAAAAAATAGATACAATAAATAATTAAATAATTACAAAAATGTAAAAAAAAATGTTACAAAATTTTCTTTCGATCTTTTCGTGAAAGACAAAAAAATGAGTAGTTGAAGATATACAATTAATAGTTAAGTTTGTAAATGAAAATGAAAGAAATAAATAATAAAGAAAGAATAGAGAAATATTATTTTAATAAAATAAATAATGATAAATAATGAAATGTATAAGATTTTTTAAACATGAATAAAATTTAACAAAATTTTTTAAGAAATATGTATTTTAACCAAATTTTAGAGAATTTTACATGAAAGCATATGCGAATGCTCTCACACCCACACACATCCTGTGCCACCGGCCCAACAGGAGCCGAGCTGTCAATATTCAAATTTAATTGAGTAAAGCCTTTTATCCAACAAGTGCATAGGCCTTACTTTACTCGGTATTATCCAATCCGCATTCGAGCTTCACGGGCCGCCGTGTCCCCGTGCCTTAGAGAGCCATACATTATCTGTTTAATAGAATTCTTGACCTTTATTCTTCCAAATTCGTCCATATATCCTTCCACTATCAGAATGTGAGACACTATATATATGTCATCACAACTATGATAAATTCGGTTCTGGCTGTTCGTGTTCTGTTTCAATTTTCAATTTTTCATGGACTTATCAGACGGCAGGGATATCAAATTCATGAAAATATAATATTTGAAAAATTATAAACTGTTATGAACTTATTAGATAGAACTCATTCTTGAAAATCGGCTTATAAGGGAGGGTGTTTATAGACTTATAAACCACTAACCGATCTCATATTTAGTTGATATGGTAACAACCACCACGCTTTGCAGCCGACATCTACGGCGGTCCTGAAGCTCACACGGGTTGGCTATGTGCTAGGTCTTTCTTAGTTTCAGACGAACACTGTCATGCCAGCATCACCCCCCGTGCCGCATGATTGTAACCGTCACAATATGGACTGTATACGTGGGGTGACTCTGATACCATTTGTTATGAACTTACTAGGTAGAATTCATGAAAACTGGTTTACAAGAAAAGAGTGTATAGAGGCTTATAAACCACCAACCAATCCCAGACTTAGTCAATGTGGGATTGTAACATAAACCTGCAACTAATTTACAATTATTTTACAAATCTATTTAAAATAAATGATAATTATATAAAACAAAAAATATTTTTTAAGGAAGTGGCACAATTACGTATGGGACTCGAGTTAACAATTCTTTATACAGAACATAGGGCTTGAGCCTTGAACCTTGAACGTCTTTATTATTAACATTCTTTTCATGTATTTTGGTATTCTTATAGCTATGATTCTTTTTTCCGTGACGTAATTCAGGCTGCCTGATCTTTGCGAGATCTAACGAAAAAGGCGTTAAACTGCTCGTAAGTGTCTTTTGCTCTTCAGACTCCTTGAGATGTCTTTGAAGCCGGTCTAGTAAGTTCAAGTACATTCTGTTTGTCTTCTTTTTTTACCCTTTTTCCCCCCGTCTTTTAGTGAAAACCGCGTAAACTCTTATTTAGCGGGAGAGCACACCAGGAGAGCGCAAGAGAAAAGTCAAAAGACAGCAGTATTGGGAGAAGGAGTGGAGCATTGTGTGCAGGGGAGTTGGTGAGAATAGATCAGGAGGAGGAAACTGATCTGGATTTCAAATGGGACTTTCATTGGCCGAGAGCAGGTGGAGAGCTTGAATTAAAAATGGGATTACTGGAGTTGGAAACAATGAGAGTTAGGTGAAAGAATGGAACTTGTACTAAAGTGTAAGATAATAAAAGAGTTATAATAAAGCCATCGGTACTGGTGTTGATCATGCAGGACAAAACGTGTGGAGAAAATCTCACAGGATTTTGATATATTGCTAATAAGAAAGAACAAATTAATAAAATATTACTTACGTGAGGGGCGAAATGAGAAACTGGTGTAGCAAGGTATATAAATATGGACGACAGGCTTCCAACTAGTTTCTAACCAATTTATAATTAAGGTAACTTACAAGATGCTTTTCACATCATGTTTTTTATTTTTAATTTTTCGTTATCTAGGTTGTAAGTGGAAGTGTAAGGCTATTATTATTTTATAATACATGTGGTAAAATAAGAGTATTTTAATAAAATGATATTAGTTTTACAAGTTAATTTATAAAAATAACCTTCTTTTAAAATAATATCAGGTAAAATGTTGTAAAAAGTGATACGTATTTATCATTTTTCTTTTATAAATATTGGAAGAGACAGATCATGGTGGCGCCGGCGACAGAAAAACTTTGAGAGAGGATCAAAATTCATAGGTTGTTCTACTTTATAAGATTTTTTTAACAGAAGATAGAGTTAAAAATGATTTTGACTGTGAAAGGCTGTATAGATTAGGTAAAGGTCGACCTTAGATATCATATTTATTAATCTAAATGAATTTCTATACGATAGACTTCGTTGGTGAGCGACATCCATCTGCCGGCCAGGACTAACAGAGTCTTTGGATCTAAAGATGGCATACAATATCCAACCGTCAGCTTCCTCTAGAATGACTCTTTTTTTTTTCGCACTCGTCTTAGAATGAATATATGTATTTATTTGTATTTTACTTATCATTTTCACATCATATATATATTTTTATTAAATATATGGTGTATAGACGATGGATAAAAAAAATCAATTAATTTATAAAAATAAAATCTAAAAAAATTAAAAATAAATATAATGTATATATGCAGTGTGATGCATAAAGATAACGAGTAAAAAAATTGAATTTGTAATTGAGCAACGTGCGGGATTAAACAAGGTGGTTACCTTGTACAGAGTCACATGACAATGCCACGTCATATGAACAATAAATGCTTAATTTCAATTTGTAGCAATTTTTATTTTATTTTTTGAGTTTTATTATACAACTTTCATCACACTTCACACTCCATATTTTTTTAAATTTTTAATTTTTTAATTTTTTTTAGTTTATTCTTTTAAAATTATTTCAAATTTTTTATTCATTATTCATATAAGAAATATTTGATAAAAGAAAAAAAAATATGGTATGTGAAGGTTGTGTGAATAGTAGAAAGTTGTGGAGATTTTTTATTTATTTTTTTATCATTCAATGTGCAATTATTTTTATTATTCATACCCTGTCAACATTGCATGTATAATTAGTGGTACTTAAAAGAAATTAACATCCCGTACAATACATTAGATGTAAGACTTCCCGTGCAGCAATCAATTTCATCTACAAAAAGAACAAGGAAATGTCATAGCTATTTTCATTCATCACATTTTGTTTCCCACTTGCGAAAATTTATCTTCTTCCAGCTTGTACGAGTTGAAGGCTCGCTATTAGCCTTTAAGAAGTGCCAATTAATGAGCTGTATAAAACAGGATATTGGACTGAGCTACATGCACCGACGATGTTGGTCAAGATATTGACATCATGAGCCTTCAAATTCAAGCTTTGACAACTAATTAGCCAGCCCGCAGCCATGCTGGTTCATGCATGCGATGCTTAATTTCTACGTACCGTGCATCTCAATTGGGATACTCTTTTTAATCCCAACATTAATTAATGAGAGAACTCGCTGGGTCGAGTTTTGGTCACATTCATGCATGGAAGCCAGGGTGATTAATTTGTTACATCTTTGGATTTGCCAATTAGCAAGCCCGAGAGTTTTAAAAAAACTAATGAAGAAGAAGATTAGGTATATATATAGACAAATAAATGGTAGATAGGAAGTAAGTGCTGACGTCTTTTGTCGTAATTGACTGGTTAATATGGCCGCCGACGTTGTTTGGAAGTAGCAAAGGATCCACGTGCTCTTGCTGTGGAGGAAAGAGATTTCTTAGCCCGTTTGATATAAAAATGATTTTATCTAATTTCATTGTTATAATTTCTTAAACTTTTTATATAAATTATAATAAATAATTTAAAATTTTTAAATTTTTAAATAATAATAATATTAAAAGATAAAATTTTAATAAAATTTTATTTAAAATCATTACATCTCATCTCATCTTACCATTTAAAAGAAATTTAATTAATTTGCGGAGAGGGCTGAAATTCCATCCCTACAGGCTACAGTTCCTTTTATTCATCTATATATAGTCAATCATTTCAAAGTGGTTTATTCAAGCCAATCCCAAGTAAAACAAAGTCTACCTAGCTAGTCATCTACTGTAAGATCGGGTGTCAAAGATATGAATATGAAGGTTCAAATCCTATCCAAAAAGTTCATCAAACCGGCAAATCCAACTCCACCCCACCTTCGGAGTCTGCAAATATCATCCATAGATCAGCTTAGCCCTCCATCACACGTGCCATCTGTTCTATATTACCCAGCCAATGAGTATGAAAATGATAAAACGATGAAGCTATTGGAGAAATCACTGTCAGAAATCTTAAGCCTCTATTACCCGCTAGCTGGGCGATACATCAAAGATAGTCAACTAATTGACTGTAATGATCAAGGGGTTGAATACTTGGAAGCCCAAGTAGATGGCAAGCTTGCTCAACTTTTGACAGGAGAAGTAAACATGGAGCTGTTGAACAATTTTATCCCGTGTGGAATATTGGAATCGGCGACTACTCCTTTGATAATTGTTCAGGTTAACATGTTCAATTGCGGAGGGCTAGCCGTTGGGATTCGATGTTCACACAGGATAACCGATGGATTCACAGGCACTGCATTCTTTAACTCGTGGGCTACTACATGTCGTGTAGGTGGGGTCAACGACATTAGTCATCCAAAATTTGACCTGGCTTCTTTCTTCCCACCAAGAGAAAATGTGCCTGCTGCACTGCACCAAACTTATAGAAGAGCTGACATCACGAGAAGGTTCGTGTTTAACCAGGCAGCAGTAGCAAGCCTAAAAGCCATTGCCAAAGGTGTCGACGCCTGTGATTCTACAACGTCGAAACGCCAACCTTCACGGGTAGCGGTGGTCACGGCACTCATATGGAAGGCTCTAATTGGCGTGTCTCAAGCTAGACATGGGCGCTCGAGACCATCAATCCTGAGTCATTTAGTGAACATGCGTGGAAAGACAGCTCTGCCAATATCGGAGAACTCTAGCGGAAACCTATGTAGGAATGCATTTGCTCGATTTGGTGGAGAGAGCTACGACAACAAGTTGATAGAGTTGCATGCATTGGTGGGTTTGGTTAATGATGCAATGAGGGATGCGGTGGTCAGTTGCCTCAAACCAAAAAACGGGAACGATTTATGTTCTATGGTGAGTGATTCCTTGAGAGAGGTTTGTGAGGAATATGAAAAGGGTGAGACTGATGTCTATTTGTTCAGCAGCTGGTGCCGGTTGCCTTTCTATGAAACAGATTTCGGTTGGGGAAAACCTATTTGGGTGAGCACTACACGTGTACCCGTGGAAATTGTTTACCTGGTAGACACCAAAGATGGTAATGGAGTGGAGGCATGGATGCACTTGGATGAAAAAAACATGCTCCTGTTTCAAGATCATCCCGACATTATCGCCTTTGCATCCCAAATCTAATGTATCACCCGACATCAATTCAATAAATGCATGTCGATCCACAGATCCGACTGCTAGATCATGACGAGAGCATGGATATATATATATGGTGTGTTTTACCTAGTTATTTAATGCTGCATTATTCATATATATTACAATAAAGAGCTCGATCACCATATTCCAGATCTATTATGGTCGATCTGAGCTTGCTTCAATGTTAATTAGCTAGAAACATTGATATAAAAATCTCGATGTATTGAGTCGTTAGTCTGAAAATTAATTTGAGTCTATTTATGATTTTCTTTATGCCTCAATTTAATTATGCATGTTGGATTCTTTAAAGAAATAATGAGACCGAACTTTTCAGCTTAGCTGAGTTCATGAGTTGGTTCCCCTAAGTCCGCCTTGTATATATGCATGCAAGACTTTTTTTAAAGTTTTTCCAATAAGTCTAAACATCAATTCTCATTAATTTCATTCTTAAATATATAAAATCTAAAAAAGTGTCATTCAATTTTTTTTTTTTTTTTTTGCTCTTCATCTCAACCTATTTTCACTCCTTCAATTAAAATATTAAAAATAAAATAAATACATAATAAAAATAATCGAGTTTGACCTATATATGGGGTGACCAACAGTACTGATCATCACCACCCCTTGGGCGGTTCTGGATAGCCCAGATGAGTGGCCACCCGATACCCAAATTGAAAGGCCACCATCGGCCACCCAATGACTAGCCCAGATGCACAGCAGCCGTATATATAATGGCAGGTTGTCCTCTTGCCTTCTAGAATAAACCAGGGGCAGCTACTCTGTTATGAGGTTGTAGGGGAGCTCAGTGCTCTTCTCTTATCACTGCAATTCTCGAGACAAACCCTATAAGATTAGAACCCTATGGGGGAACAGTCGAACTCGGGGGATCCGCTTTAATGCAAATTGATATATTTTGAAGCTAGTCAAACTCCGGCCCCCATAAAAATAAATAGGAGATTATTAAACGACAAGAAGCTTACCCAAGGAATATATATGAATCCTAAGCTACAGGAAATGCCGCCAATGAATATGCACTATCCTAAGCGACAACCTAGGTATTAGGTAACACTTCTGTCCTAAACTAAGTTACTTTTCTTTGATATGTCATGACCCGAGAAGCTACAAGCAGGATCATACGCACAAGATTTGCTATTTCCGAGCGCTAATTATATATATTTACGGAGTTCACCTCACTATATGTTTGCGTGTGTGTGTGAAGCGATAACCGATCGAATGGTTAAAGAAATGAAGGGAATAGAAAAGAACGTGAGTTTCATGTAGCTAGCGCCTGCTTGCGTTGCTGATTAGAAAATATCAATCCTAGCTCTTAGAAGTTATACGGATCGATCCACACGACATCCGATTCGATCCAGTACTGATATTCCTTAATTTCTTAAGTGTGTTGCCTTGATCAATCATTGTGTTTTTATTGTCAAGGCTCCTCATTCGCATGCATCATGTCATGATCATCTAGTACTAATTAATGAAGGTACGCAGCTTCTTCTCGAGATATATAGATGATCATTATATCACTTGCTATGGAAATGCGAGGTGGGCTTTGAAAATATATATTTTCTTAAAATATCTTCGAACAAAAAACACTACGAAAAAGGTGGTTTTTTTAGGATGAAAATTTTCATCTCAAAAAATTGTGATTTCCTCTCAAAATATTTCTTGAGATGAAAAAAAATATTCGAAGGTCATTCCAATAACACTGTCCTAGAAGATATTTTAGAACGAAAATATCAATTTCTTCCCAAAAAAAATCTTTTGGGATGAACTTGAGCAAAATCGGTTGATCGCATTTGAACGGAATTGTTTTTTCTTGGACGATTGAATTTTGTCCTAGAATAACGTTTAAACACATCCTTCGTGAGTGGTCGATCGATAGCAGTCTGTTCAACCAAATAGGCATGTGGAAATGTTTGAACAAACAATTTGATGGTCTAACAGTAAAATATGTTTGAACGTATTGAGTAAGACATTCGATCAGACCGTAATAGGATCGAATTATTTGTTATAAGATGATGTTCGAAAGTTTATTTTTGCTTGATGATTCGTTAGAATGGTTTGAAGGACTGTTCAAATGTTTAATACCGATTACATTCGAATGTTCTATATCTATGTTCGAATGGTTTTTGGTCGTTACGAACGATTTTTGGTTATTCAAACGGTAACTATTTTATTTTACTCAATAATAAAAAATCAAATAAACATACATAATATTTAAAAATATATATATTACAATTTATTCAATACCCATAAAAATAGTTTAATAAATGCAAACTAAATAAATAAAACAATAGTACTAGCTTCTTTCGTACAGAAATGGATCTCAAAATCTATACATATAATGTAAATCAGCTTATTAGAGGCCTGAATTATTGTATAAACATCTGCATTTTGAGTTGCATCTCTCTCCTGAACTCTTGTTGTTGTTGTTATTTCATGCGCACCTCCATGTCTACTTGTTTCACCAATTGAACATTTAACTTATGCTGCCTTGTAGTCAATTTTTCGATTTTAGAATTCACTTTCTCTAGCACTATAGAGGTGTTAGAAGCAAATTTGGTCAATGAGGAAGACGTAGAAGGCTTTAAAAAGCGACCCAAACTCCTCAAACATCTTGAACGTTGACCTAGAACTTACGTAAAAATTTCAACATCACTTGTTGAGAAATTTTGATCTGACACAGATTTAGCACGTAGGGCAACCATTTTATCCTACACACAAGAGAAAGAATTAATATTATCACGAAATATTCAAATATTTTTAATTAAAACAGATTATAATACTTACATATTTTTATTCGCATCGGGATGAGTCCACTTTCCATTACGATCATTATATGATACATCATATAATTTTATCGGATCATAATTGATATCTGACTCTTTCTACAAGTGAAATTTGTTGAAATATAAAGTCATTAGAATATTTCCAAATAACAAACTATATACAATTAAAAAAAAATAGCATTACAACTTTCTTAGAGAAGTGATGAAAAGATATTGAGCCTGCATGATGATGAATCTTCAATTTCGATCTATTTGTTTTGTTTATACAGCATAGAAGTTGTAAATTTTAGAAGCGAAAATTATAAATAGGACACGTAAAAAAAAATCATTTAACTTACCTTCTATGGATACTCAAACATGTACTAAAGTTTTTTCCAATCGGAAGGTCGAACATTCTGAAAAGGATGTTAGCATGCATCTTTCTTATTCTCGAACTTATTATAATACTCATGACACCTTCTTTTATATTTGCAGAATGCATTACAAATAAGCTCATCGACAGTCTTACGCTCCTCTATTGGACAAAAATTTAATTTGAAGTCATCATTGAAAAAATATATATACAAAGATATTATCACACAGAATATTTTAAATTTTGCATACATATTAAATAATATTAATATAAATGAATTATTTAAACATTACCAACAACGCTTTTTGATAAATTTTTTCACATCTTAAGGGACTTTCTACCATAAATTCGTAGCTAAAAGTGCATAAGTCCATGAAATACACAGTCATTCTTATATACATGTATTATATTATAATCAAACATGAGTCCTCATTTCAACTATTTTGCTTCATAGAAGTTGCAAGATAAAATATTATCTAATGAAAGTGCCTCTTTAAACAGCTCGAGTAATATCCGTAATAGATAATCAACACATGGATTTTATGTAAGCAGTTTAACTGTAAATGACAACTTACTGTGCCTTCTGCATTATGGATATAACTCATGCTATGAATCACTCCACAAGCATACAAAAGTGTTATTGTCCGCATCCTTTGAATTTGATGTATCCGTATCACCTTCATCCATAAACATTTTCACTAATGTCATCCAGCATTTGCTCCATATTCTCATCATATTCATCACCAACAATCTCTGGCTATACATATTCATCGATGTCTTCTTCTTCATGTGGAGGCTCGAATGAAATTGGATATGATTCGTCGTATAAGACTCATTCAGTATAACTCTAGTCAATATTTTTTACAAACAGGTACTTTCTCACCAAGTCTATCTTATGAAAGCATACATTATTGCATTGTCGACATGGATATCTAATACATTCATCACTATCAACTATACAAGATATGAATTCCAAGAATTTCTTAACACCTTTCAGTGTATATATTGTAATCCTCATCCAAAAGATCGTTAACTCGCATCCAATTCTTATTCATGCCTAATACCTTATTACAAAGTCACGCGAGTATTAACAAACAAGCATGTATCTAACATATTGTGCAATTTTCTCATTTCACCGGTAGTTGGTCCTATCCCATTCAGGATTGTAATATCATAACTGTTAATCTATCAACTATTATATGTCACGTCCAACGAAATTTCGACAACATCTCTTCATAGTTCTCAAAATATGCTCATTTGGTTATATGCACCAACGAGTAAAACGTCAATGCACCATCATCAAAATTGCATATTTGGAGAACAACAAGGGACGACTCTACCAAAATCATAATGTCATATGCGAACATATATAGTTTGATAGTTTGCAAAAATGATCTTACAATTCTAAACTGTCCACTCTAGACAATTCAAGAGTTTTCAATCAACCGTTCAATGTGATTAATAACTTTCGAAATGGTCTAAAGTTTATTTCGATGCAACATACAATTACTCTCATATAATACACAACAACAATTCATGATACAGGAGTATATCAAACAATAGATAATTATATAATTAAGGTACTATTTTTTTGCTATATGATTTTCTTAAATCTAATCAATTGTTATAGGATTTTCTTAAATATAATCAATTGTGCTTTATGATTTTATTAAATCTAATTAATTGTGCTATTTATTCACTTGGGTACATGTTTTTAACAAGTTATTAAGGTATAATATATTAACAAGTTATAGTATTATAAGTTATAGAATTTACAAGTGCATAACAAGTTATATAGTGATAGTATTATATACAAGCATATACTATTTATATATATATATCATATAGTGTTGTATAGATATAGTGTTGTATGATATATATATTGATATATATGAATGATACTATAGTATAGTGATATAGTGATATAACATGTACTATATAGCACTATAATATATATAGTAGTGATATATGATATATTATCATATGGTATACTAATATATGATATTACAATAGTCAATAGTATACTAATATACTATATGATATTATTATATATGATTAGTATATACTATATGATAAAATACTATATGATATTATAATTAGCAAATACTAATACTATACATTATAGTATTTATATATAAAATCATTATATGATATATCATACATATAATATCATATAGTTTATAATATATTAAATATCAAAAATTAATTAATTTACTAAATTTGAAATAAACATAGTTCGAACTGTATATACTATGGTTCAAACAGTAGGATAGTCTCAAAACCATTCGAACGTATAACAAACTATTCAAACGAATTTGTACATATAAGGTATTGGGGGAGGCTTTTGAACGTCGTCGCCGCCCCCGTAACAGCCATTCAAAATTTTGAACATAACCAACTCAGTCGAACATCATCTTTGTCACCGCCACTGTCGAAGACTCATTCATTTCAAAAAGTACAATCCTTACATTGAATAATGGTTGATTTATATAGGTTTTGTTAGATTATTTGTTAAAAACATGAAAATTTGGTTTTTCTATTGATGGCCACCATAGGTGGTCGAGAATCCACCATAGGCTATTTACCAATTGTTGTGTACTTGTTATTTGTAGAAGAACGGTGGATTCCTTTCATTTTCATAACCTCTGAGTTCAATCCATATGTCGTTTGAATGATTTTGTATGTGTTTGAACGGTAGAAACTCAAACATCAAATGGTTGATCGGTTCACCATACGTTCAAACTGAATTTAATTTTAGCGTTTGAACATATATGTTTCACGTTCGAACGGTGATGTAAAAATTATAAGGTTCGAACGGTTAGATATTCGATCGAACGGTATAATAGAAAAAAGTTTCTCATTGTTTTAATTAGTATATAATTTTGTGAATATTCATGTACTATATTTTATAACTAATATTGCATATATATTTTATTTTTAAAATTTTAGGTTAATAATATCTTATAGAAGACGTAAATGTTGTAGATCATGGCAACCTCCCATTGAAACAGTTTGAGAGATGACTATTTTATTAGAGCATCAGGTGAATATTTCTTACTTTCTGACTCTTATTTGGGAAGGTCATCCCTTGATATCAGTCTTCAATGATCATGGTTGGACACCAATCATTGACCAGAAGGACGAAGCATGTGATCTCGTTTCTTATATTGACATTGTCTATAAGTTCTATAAAAAGCTCGGTAGTGCCAACGCATATGACAGAGGGGCATACACAATCTCTATCTGAGGAGCTTCAATTATATTTTCAGCACACAGATTTGCTGATTTTATTAGTATTCCTCGATTACTCAATGTATATCTGAATTTGGTGCCCGGAGAGTCTCTAGCTTCGGGTGATGGAGAGACGACTGAGGAAGAGGGAACTTATACAGATGAACTCGATGGCCTCTCTTATCATGACATGAAGCAGTTGGTTGTTGATCCAAATACTCCTCCCTATGATGGGACAAAGAGCATCAAATAAGCAAATCTATCTGGTTTATTCAATATCATGAACTTGATCATCACCAACAACATTGATTTTCAGCAACACAAGACATAAGTTGGCATGGATCGGGCGAAGTTTATGATATACGTCGCTTGTGGCATTCCTATCGACATAGTGGGTTATATATTTGATATGATTCGATCAGAAGCCTGGTACATTACAACGGATATATTGACATTCGGGATCTTAATCACACGATTTCTACTTCATGTCAAGGTCTTATCAAATATTGCTAAGCGTGTCTGGGAGCCGATGAGACTAATCAACTCCTCCACCCTGTCACAAAGGACGGGACACTCAAGACTTCGTCTTTGTGTTTCTATTCTAAACCCGATCGATATTCACAGAAATGCATACCCGGGAGATCGTGGAGTATCAGCATGTGAAACATCCACGCAAGTTGATGCATCACACACAGCTACTCGGGAGATGACAAATATAGTGCGCACAGAGATCAATGGACATACATCAACAGTGATCGATGTAGTGCATACGAAGATCCGTACTACCATGTCTGACTTATGTACAAAAATTAATACTAGAATATTTGACTTACGTACAGAGATTGATGTCATGTCTGCGACTCAGCTCATGATTAGTACTCGACTGACACAGCTAGAGACACACCTAGCTGCAGTCGAGGATGTGTGCAGAGAATTTGTATCTTTTATTTACATTTTTTTTTTTTAGTATAGACAATATTTGGTGTGTTTTAAATTTAATTTAATTTTGAATTAAATCATTTTTATTTTTTCTAAATTAATTATTGATTTCTATTATTCATATTATTTAACTGCTAATTTTTATATAAATTAAATATTTATCCATAATTAAGTAAATTATTTTGTTGTCATCAATAATTACAAAATTTTGTAACCATTCAAGCGGAATATATCACGTTCGAACGTTTCTCCATTTCTCTTAGAGATTCATTTGAACTCTTTATTTTACATTCGAATATTAATTAATGTATTCGTTCGAACAATATCATAATCTGTTCGAACGGTAAGTCAATGTCTTGCTAAATTTATTGACTTAACCTGTCAATTTTTAGTTTGATCATACATAATTTTTGTTCAAATATTAATTAGCTTTGACGTTCGAATGTTGTTGTATGTTGTTCAAATAGTAAGTCAATGTCTCGCTAAATTTTGTCACTTAAACGCTCCAAATTCTTGTTCAACCATATATAATATTAGTTCAAATGTTTATTTTATTTTGTTTAAATATTTTTGGTCAATGTTTGAACGGTTATTGTATTAGAGACAAAGTTTTTCATCCCTATATATACTGTTCCAACGGTAAACACTTTTCATAATATTTTAGGAACGGAATTTGAATTTCATCCCTACATTTCATTTTTTTTTTTTGGATGATTTTCATTTTGACGCAAACAAAAATTGTCCCAAAAATGAATTTTTGTTATAGTGAAACTTTCTCATATATATGTTATATAATGATTTGGATGGCATTAAAATGTTAAAAAGAGATCAAGTTTCTAGTACTCAATTCACACTGTACGTACGAAAATCAGTAGTATAATGGGAACTAATTTATAATGTGGATGTTAATGAATCCTAAAGTAGCATATTCTTATGTCTTATGATTAGAAGTGGCAGCTTCTCTCTCGTTGTCAATCCGATCGTGACAAATGGCCAGTTTTGAAAGATTTTCATGTTTGTCACGTTGGCATGCATTATATATAGAATTTTCCTTATATAATTTAATAATGATAAATGTGTCACATCGTACTTAATGAAATAATACTATGATATATAAAATTTTCTATATCTACTCTATTATAATAAGTGGCTATCTAACTGTAAATAATAAATTTTATTATTTTTCTGTTAACTATTCTTTTTTTTTGTTAAATCCTGTTTTACCCAAAAGCCCTTAAAAATCTTGACCATTTGACGTATAATTCCCTTGTAGAATTTAATAAAGAATCATGTTTTACCAAAAGGTCTCTAAGACTCTTGACCATTGACGTGTAGTTCC
The DNA here is from genome assembly GCA_003123785.1 of Pterocarya stenoptera. NCBI lineage: Eukaryota > Viridiplantae > Streptophyta > Magnoliopsida > Fagales > Juglandaceae > Pterocarya > Pterocarya stenoptera. Next base: position 818,644 of record QEOT01000675.1, read on the forward strand.
CTTATAGAATTTAATGAAGGATCATATTTTACCAAAAGGTCCTTAATAGTCCCGTAGCGCATATGAATTGACGTATATTTTTCATGTCTTTTTTGTTATGAGAGTGTACTCATTTTCCTTTTTTTGTTTCAATTTTTTTAAATAAAAAAATTAAAATGACTTCACTCTGTAGAACATAAATGCTTTAGAACAATCTCAATGTAAAATTCAACTTTAAGTAAATTTAACTAATAAAATACTTAAAACACTCAATATATAATATTAATTATTAATTTGATTAAAATTTAATTATTACTAATATTTTAATTAGTAGAACTATAAAATGTGATAAAAATTAAAATTAAAAAAATTATTAAATTAATACTATTTTATTATTATATAGAGACTAAATAGATAATCTAATATGGATACATATCAATATTCATACTTTACTGAAGTTTAGATTTTTTTTTTAATCTTTATTATTTTATCTTTTTCTAATTTTATTTTTTTTTTCAGATAAATAAATTATTGATTTTTTTAATTATTTTTTAATTTAAATCATTATATTAACTGTATCCCGATACTAACGCACTCGAAACTGTTTTCAAATCTGCGAGAATATATATATATTTATATGAATTAATCTTTGCATCATCCTACACACCACACATCATAATTTTTTTTATTTTTTTTATTTATTTCTCTTATTAAATGTGTATTATATGGATAATGAATAAAAAAATATAAATGTTTCAAGAAGAGTAAAATAAAAAAAATTAAAAAAAAATAAAAAACATATTAATATGTGGTGTGTAAGATGATGCATAACAATACTGATATATATATTATATATATATATATATGTGTGTGTGTGTATGGCAGCCGATAATTGCCTTTTGTCGCGTAAAGGTACTATATATCGAAAATGGTGACTGATTTCGTGCTTCCATATATAATGCATTAATGATCAGTGCTTGTGCTAGGGACTCAGACGACTATTTATCTTTCATATATTTTTCCAAAGCAAGCTTGGTGGGTCTGTACGATCGAGCACTAGACACAATAAATGGTCTAGTGTGTTCTTTGGTTGCTGCACATAATATACTAAATGGTCTTATCACGTGGAAATCATATTTAACCAATAATTCTAATAGGTTGTTGGCCACCCACACGTACGTACTTTCTGATCATGAGGCACCCGGCCCATTAAACATGACCACCTGTTGATTGGACAACTCTGTTGTTTTTTTTTAATTCTCATCTTAATTGGAAAATAAAAATAAATTATAATAATATATATAGTACTGAAAAGGAGTTTTAAAGTATCAGGACTGAAAGGCAAGACAATTAGGTCGGCTTACGCTTTCAGGCTTATTGTAGCTTGCCTTTGAATTTGTTTTCGTTAATTATATCTCAAACAGCTAGCGCCTATGCATGCATATCCCACTACTAGCCAGCCATTTTATTTTTGTCCCTGCATGCTCACAATTTGACCAAAAATGACAACAATGCAATCGCATGCATTTTCTTTATTAATAAGTGATGCATTTTCTTTATTAATAAGTGATCAGACTAATTTTCAGAAAGTTCGAGCTTCGTCAAAGACTCAAAGTGGACTTGAAAAAATTTATAGTTTGCCTTTTCTTTGAATTTGTCTTTATTTTGCTTTAATTTCCCCGTGTTTGTCTTTTTGAAAAGGGATTAAAATGCATGTAGCACATTTATAATATATATATATTTTTATATATAATCATGCATACGTTGAAGGTGGTTACGAAGTTGGGAACGAAACGGCTCCATTTAACCGTTATAAACTTATATTATTGGCAATCCAAGTCATGAGTACTCATGAGTCATGAGTCATAACTCATAAGGAAGGCTTTAGCCAGTGGCCACCTCTATCTCCATTAATTCTGCACATATATGTATATATAGCTTCTTTTTCCTAGCTGCGCCTTGTCAGACTATCACTCTCGTATAATATCAGTGCCTAATTCCACATGCACCATGCATATAATATATATATATGTAGCCCTAGATTATTATAATTCAATCACAACAATATTGCCCTTCGATCGGCCTTTTTCTTTTTTTCTTTTTTTAGTTTTTGTAGAAAATCTGAACGCCATTGCAGAGATAGCTCTAATTAAGTTGCATACATTTTTTTTGTTTGTACCTACGTATGGGTTAAAATCATATAATTATTAATTGAGTTTTGAGGCATACACACACAAGCATTTGAAAAATAAAATAGGAATATAAAGACAAAAAGAGTACTTTGGTCTGTGTTTGGTAATTAAGTAAAATAGTCTCAGACTACTTCATTATTATCCACTATTTTTCATAAATTAACAGGTCACTATTATTTACTATTATTTACAAATCATATGAGATCATCTCAATATCCAAATGGAATCTTAATCTCATAAAATTGAGTATGGATGGAGCTTTTATGAAATGACAAAAATGTCAATTCATTTCAGACAACCATAGACAAGATGTCTCATTACTTTTTTCCACGCTATGTCGATTCATTTCAAACAATCATAGACAATAATATGTCTCATTTCAGACAATCTAGAGTTTTTTTTATACTCAATTTCTCGTACTTGGGGCAAAATTATCTCATTAATATGTCTCAGTTATATATAAAGAGCAAATTAAATTATCAATCTAATTTAAGATTAGAAGTTAAAACAACAAACCTTAAATGTCTCTAACTCTATAATTGACTGCTTAATTAGTACTTCAGTTTTTATATGATAATCAAAATTTTGTTTTCTTGTACGAATTATATCACGCATGTTCATCATGTTACCCACTCATTAAGAATTTCGATTGTGTATAAAATCTGATGGTTAGGAAACATTAAGATTACATGTGTCCAATGATTAGTGTGCAACTCAGAAGAGTTCCGGAAACTTGGAAAGGGAAAAAAAAAAAAAAAGAGTGGGTTCTCCACCAAAATGCCCTTAAAAGGAAATGATCAAGAAAAAGTGGGGAACAGAAAAGGTGGCAAAGGGGACCTAAGTCCCCCATAATTTTAAGTCATGACCGTAATTTTGTGATAAATTAGGGGTTCAGTTTTATTTACTTTGCTTGTGATCAATTGAATTACGTACGTACCCATTTAAAACAAGGCCACGCACATTCTTTCTGAATATGCGTATATATAGATGCCGATCAGATGCAAAGGAGATGAACTCAGAAAAGTAGTATATTAGCAGGCCAAATTTATATATATATATACTGATCAAAGAGAGATGGAATGGAGAAAATGTTATCTGGATGTGATTCTGGTGCCGCTAGGGTTTTTGATTACCAGTGTTTATCATGTCTGGTTATGGCATAAGGTTCGCAAACAACCACTCACGACCATCATCGGAACAAATGCTGCCGGGCGACGTTTTTGGGTCTCGGCCATGATGAAGGTACGAACATCTTTTTTGTCATTAACTTGCTGCAAGTAGTGAGAGAAAGACATGATGAACTTAATTTGCTCGTAGCAGTAGGGAATCAATTAATTGCTTAAACACCAATATCCTTTGTATTCATATATACCCATGCATGGAGCATAATCTTAAGAAAGTTGCAACAGTAGCTGGCCTGTCATCTGATCTTAACATAATGATCATTAAGAACAGATCATTACTATATATCTTGTATTGGGCTACAATGCAATGCAACAAATCCAAGCAGAAATTGGTCAGTATCGCAGTCTTCTCTTCAATTAGTACTGTACCAAGATTCATCCCCAAAAGTTGCTATCATATTGAGCAAATAGCAATAGCGTGCACGCGTGGAACAATATGGCCTGTCAATATTAGATCGAAAAGTGGCTTCCACGCGTGGAACTCTAATGATCAGCAGTTGAATTATTTAATTTGACAGGACAATGACAAGAAGAACATCTTAGCCGTCCAATCGCTAAGGAACACAATCATGGGATCAACCCTAATGGCCACTACATCGATTCTCCTCTGCACTGGTCTGGCTGCCGTCATAAGCAGCACATATAGCGTGAAGAAACCGCTCGACGACACTGTTTATGGGGGACATGGGGAATTCATGTTGGCTTTGAAGTATGTGACTCTCCTCACCGTTTTCGTCTTCTCATTTTTCTGCCACTCTCTATCCATTAGGTTCATAAACCAAGTGAACATCCTCATCAACACTCCACAGGACTCCACGTCCATTGTCACCCCCGAGTACGTGTACAAGCTCTTAGAAAAGGGCTTTCTCCTCAACACTGTTGGAAACAGGCTCTTCCATGTCGGACTTCCTCTTCTGCTTTGGGTTTTTGGTCCTGTATTGGTCTTTTTGTGTTCTGCAACAATGGTGCCTGTGCTTTACAACCTCGACTTTGTGTTTGAGAGCGGAAAGGGGAAATTTGAGGATGGGAGTATTCATGTATGAATATCATAGCGAGGGAACGGAAGAAGAAAAAAAAAAAAAAAAGGGAAACCCGGCCCAGAATGTGAATGCAGTTAATTATGATCACTTCTACTTATGTCCAGCTTTAATTTGTCTGAGATTTATTTGTTTTTTCTTCTTTTCCAGATGTGCGTGTAGGTAAATGCTACGTAATAATTATTTAGAGCTTTTCACGACCAAATGGAAAATTATTAATTAATTGTATAACTCACAAGCAGACTCTCAATCCGGTCATGTGTTATTGTTTTAAAATTTCTGTATGTTCTGAGTCCAACAGCTAGCATTAACCGAAACTAATTAGACAAACATGCATGAGACTTGATCATCCATGACCCAAGCATCTGAAATTAATTTTATAGAATCTAAATTGGGTCCGGCCAATATTTAAAACAGAGTTTTGTTATGTATAAGTAAATTTACGTATCAATCTGTATATTAATACTATTATCTTCATATTTTAAATTTAAATTAGTATTATTTTTAATAAATTTTAATTAATTATATTAAATAAGTGCGTATTAATATATATAATCACTAGATTTGGATTGGGTCTCCCATAATATATTCAGTGGCGTCCTAACAAATACATATATTATTTATAACCTAACTACTATAATTAGTGCACATCCAATCAGAAAGTCCGAAAGTTTTTTTTCTTTTTCCGGCTTCCTCGTCATTCGTCAACTTCGCCTTCAATTAGTTGACAAGTCGTTCTTGACGGGCCTACAACACAGGCCTAGCTTTAAAGAAATGCATTATTGGATTGCGAATAGCTTTAGGATCTGACTCGAGATAATTAATTTGGGATTGGGGATCGTATTTTTAAAACCTATTAAACAAGCCCGGCAGAGCCTGGTAATTAATCAGCCCATCTTATAATCTAACTCTAACAGAGTTTGGTAATTAATCAGCCCGTCTTAATCTAATTCTCTTCAAGAATTAAAAACACATGCAACTGATGATCAGTTCTTAATGTACACTGGAGTTCTAAAGATTTCATGACCTTTTAATTAATTGCTTGTATAGACGTTAAAAAAAATTTAATAAATAAAATGTTTTGGGCAGCTCGTGACTCTGGAGCCATTAATTTTCGTCTTCGACGACTCCCTCTCTTTTTGAGTTCCAGACATCATAAGTACTCAATCGATCATATGTGCTTTTCGTCTTATTCTTCTGCGAGGTATGTTAATGTGACCAGTGATCACATTCCTTTCATGAATGATCTCAGCTTCTACGTCTTTCTATGTCATTTCTTAGGCAAACAACTAGCTAGCTAGGGTTTTTATAGTACTGTAGGCCATAATAATCTCAGTCATGTAGTGGTACTAATTAATTTCAATTACTAATTTCGCATGTAGTTTTCCCCAATATATGTATTTATATATAATATATGCTAGCAAGCTTCCTGGGACACAGGATGAGGGTGTTGGGTGTGATCTCATGCATCGTATTTTGTTGATCCCAAGCCAGATGCCATTTTGCGGCCAGCGACTCTACTCTGTGGACACAATTTGTCAATTTCCAGTGACATGCGGGGAGAAGCTCAGACAGTACGAATATCTATTCTGCAGAACCAATAATCCGCCGCCGCGGCCTGCTGTCTCGAAGTCGATCTGTAGCATAATATTTAAGAAAAGAATAATGCTACCCGCTGAATGTATGTTTGATTTTTGATATATTTTTTTAAGTATTTTTTTATATAAATTTTTTTTAATAAATTTAAATATTTTAAAAAAATAAAAATAAAATATTATTAAAAAATATTTTCTTAATCATTAAATAAAATAAAAGTTTTTTACTTGATAATTAAGAAAGTATTTTTTAATAATTTTTTTTTACTTTTTAATTAAAGAAGTATTTTTTAATAATATTTTAAATTTATTTTAAATATTTAAAATTATTAAAAACATCTATATATAAAAAAAATTTTAAAAATACATATCAAAAAGTGAGGTTACACTCCAGCGGGGCTGTCATGTAGCACTTCTTAATGCTTTGCTGACCCACAAAGCTTTGTGGTTTATACATATATGTTTATAGAGGATTACTATAGCATAAAAATTAAAATAATTTTATAAATTGAAGTGATTTAATGTGATTCGTTAGATTTATTTTATAATAAAAATAATTTTACAATCTGACGAATCATATAAAATTATATTAGTTTGTAAAATTATTTTTATATAATTTATTTGTGGCTAAAATATTTTTCATGTTTATAAACAAAATGCCATCAGGCCCTAGCTAGCTAACGTACGTACGTAACTATCGAATTAGGTAATTCCTTCCCGGCCCCAGATTATCAACGTTTTATCATTAATAAAATCATACCTAAACTTTCTTGTTGATGTGGGTGTATCGTGGGGCTACGTAATTCACCTTACAAAGTAAGTTAGGTATTACTCACCCTTTAGTTCTAAAGTGGCCGGGGAGCTAGCTGGAGGGCAAAAAGAAAAAAAAGCAAAATAAAACTGAAAAGAAAGTAGGACTTCACCTCTTTTGTGCAAAGCAAATCACCGACTTTAGTCAGAGGTCGGTGCCCGTCCAAATCAACTTTCATTGCTTAATTTGTCCTGTTTGTCTATACCACCACCATTGGATGCACTCTTTTTCATCATATACAAGCCAAACCATCGGGCAAATTAATGCTTTTGCTTTTAGGAGTTTTAAGTTGGTTTGAACGTAGAAATGAGATGAGAAAGAGTCATATATGCTTTTGCTTTTAGGAGTTTTAGGTTGGTTTGGATCTAGAAATGAGGTTAGATAATTTTAAATGAAAGATAGAAATTAAAAAAATATTATTAAAATATTATTTTTTAAATAATTTATTTTCAAATAAATTAGTTCTATTAATTGGTGTTGCCTTGCTTCTTTTGATTGACAGAAGAGCTTAAAGTTTTTTGGAAACCGAGATTCTTCTTTCTTTCTCTTTTCTTTTTTTGTTAAGAGAGACTTTCGAATGTCACATGCATCAGATCGGAAATCTGGGTCCATATGTATACATAATAATTCACTAACTTTGATACTCCACTGAAACCTTTTGCTTAACAAATGAACGTTCACAAATCCAAATTGGATCGATTTCATTGTCTCCCGTTGGATAGGAAGATGCCCCAGCTTCCAGATACGGTACTACTGCCTTTTTTGTTTTCCCCTTTGTTTGGTGAGGCTGGACAAGGGCTTGCAAATGGGAGGCTCACGGGTTTGCCTCGTTCCTGTCCGACGCGATCTTATAATTAGCTAAATGGAATGCCTACGTGGTATCCTCCGATTGGTAGGCTTTTTTTGAAAAGCCAGCACGACTGATTCGAAGATTTTCCTAATGAAGAATGATTTACTTACAATATATTTTATAACAATATATTAAAATGGGAGGTATTTAAATAAAATATTATATAAAAATAATAATATTTTATCAAAATACCCTCGTTCTAACGTATCATTATAAAAATATATTATATGTTTATCATTACTCTTTCTTTATTAACATCACAAGACAATGATTTTCATAAATTCTTTCTCATCGATGAAAAACAAAAAAGTTTATTGTGAAATGTGAAGATAAACGATCTATACCATCTCTTTTCGTAAAACGTCACATCTTAAACTTCATGTGCGGTCCTACCTAGTGTACTTTTTCTCTCTATCGCGCTTCTCCATGTCCGCTTCTATTTATCTCTGCACCCCCCCCCCCCCCCCCCCCCCCCCCCCCCCACCCCCCCCCCCCCCCCCCGCCCCGCCCCCCCCCCCCCCCAAAACCCCCCAAGTCCCCGGTAGTGGAACTGGTTCAACTTGCAGAACATTGGTTATCGTTGTGTTCTGGGACTCCGTCTCAAATCGCGTAGATTTTCAATAGCGGCGACATGAAGCGCAGCGCATCGGAGTTGGCTCTCGAGGAGTTCATAAGGAGGACGATAAACGGTCCCGAGTTGATCGATACCGGAACCCGTGATAACGATGACGAGTATCAGAAAAACGGAGAGATTCAGAGTCATGAGCGAGACAGAGCTGGTTTCGCCGATGAAGTCGATGGCTATCTCACCGATGTGCTCTCCGGTGATCTTGCCAACTTCGCTCTCAAAAGCCGGGTCAGTCGTCACTTTCTCTTTCTCTATATGCTTTATTTTCCCTTTGTAATTTTTAGGTTATGCTCGTTTAATTCTACATGTTATATGATGCTGATACAGTCAACCTCGCATGACCAATATCCTTCCTCCTTTGTGCTTGCAAAAGTGAACAGAGGAAGTTAGACAAAGGGACATGTCAACAGGTCGACAGGGGATAGCTCCCAATCCCATTATGCCGTAGTTAGGATTCTCAAATTGATTAGAATTTTCTGAAGTGGATCTCCTATAAACTTTCATTGCACGGAGAAAATTTACCGCTTCCTACAGCTTAAACTTTTTAGACAAGTGGTAATTTTATTTATATGCCTCTTACCAAAGTGAAATTGATGGCCAATATGTGTGAACGTATATAGAAAATAAACTGGGGTGTCCAAGTGCTCATTGATGTATATATATCTCATGGCCATTATTCTGACCATATCGGGGCATTGACAAGTACACATATTCACCATCTAGTACTAGTATAGAAGGATCTAACTCATGTTCCTGTTGGTAAATACAGGACATAATAAGTTTATTTTCAGGTTGCGGTGGATTGACAGAAACCCTTCTCGGTTCTCCCCTCCTCACTTTCAAGAAATCCAGCATTTCAGCAACCATGGATTCCCAATCATCAATATGTGGTATGATCGAGCAGACGTTCGTATACATAAGCATCCTTCAAGATATCCTACAGTTTAATGAATCTCCTTTCTGTTTGTTCTTCTTTTTAATTCTCGAACGAATTGGAAATCTGTCAGTTAGCAGTCCAATGTCAGCCAACAAACCAGAAGGTAGGGATACTCAAGAAAGGAGAGCTACCAGTGGTTCCTCGCATGAGCAATCTGATGATGAAGATGTTGAGTTAGAAGCTGGTCCATGTGAGCAGAGCACGGACCCCACCGATTTAAAACGTGTAAGAAGGTATGTTCATGTATATCAACTACATTGTAACATATATACCAGGTTGTAGTTTATGACCCTAACTACATTGAATTGTTATTGTGGACAGGAAGGTTTCCAATCGGGAGTCTGCTAGGCGATCAAGAAGAAGAAAACAAGAACAGCTGCAAGATCTTGAGTTGCAGGTATCTTCTGTTTTGAGGTGTTTGCGTTATGTGATTAGTCAATCTTGAAAGGGTTAAAAAAAAGGTCAAATCTTGATGCCTCAAATTGGCTACTGAGGAAAAGAAATTCAGAGTGAGTTTGGTTTAGCTCATGTTTCTTACTCATCTTAAGCCTGGGAAGTAGTTGAATGCTCCTTTAGCAGTTTAAAACTATGTTTGGTTTAACTCATGGTTCTGTATTAGGTTGAACAACTGAGAGGAGAAAGTGTGTCTTTATGCAAGCAGCTCACAGATGCAAATCAACAGTATAATGTTGCGGATACAAATAATCGAGTCCTGAAATCAGATGTGGAAGCTTTGAGAGCCAAGGTATTGTAGCAGATTCTAATGTAAAACTCGGAGAGTTTGTTTGGATACAGAGCAATACAAATAACGAAGGTAAATAACCTTTCATGTGGATTTTAGGTGAAATTAGCTGAAGATATGGTCGCTCGAGGCTCCTTAAACTGCAGTTTGTATCAGCTTCTTCAAAGTCATTTAGGTACACCACAACCACTTAATACCTATAATCTGCGCCGGCTTCCAAATGTGTCACCAACCATCACTGTCCATGGAAATGATGCCTCGTTTGCTGGAATGACAGTTTCTGGGCAGAATTCTGCCATTGTCCATGGAGACACCAATGCTAATAATAGTAACAACATTAAAACTGGAATCTTGAATAGTAATGCTGTAATCACTGAAGATGCAAACGTACTGTTTTAGATTTCTCTGCTACTCTGACAATGCATAAAATGGTAAAGATCCTGGTCATGATAGCATGATTGATTTTGGTAAAAGATGGCCAGTCTTCATGATTGGGGTTTGCATCCGTATCCAGATTGCATGGCAAGACAGAGTTCAATGTATATTTATGTTGAAGGTTGATGGCTATATGGTAATCTATTTGGACTTCAAATGTTGCCAATTTATTGTTCAGGCTCGGGAAAAAAAAAATCCCAGATTTTCAAGTTTCTTCTAAACAAGTAATGAAGCAAATTGATCAAATGCGCGACTCTGCAATTTCATGTTTTCGATTAAACCAACCTCAAGTTTTCAAGACGATGCATTTTCTTTTAAGAAGAGAAGGATTTACATTTAGCATCACAAACTCAATAAATAATAATATTCTTTGATAAATAATCAGTGACGTTAATTTTCACTTCATCATTAATTCGAACTCACTGAAATCAACCTTCCCGTCCAAGTTCAAATCCACAATTCTCACCATCTTCTCGATCTGATCCATATCCAACCCCTCGTCCAATCCCAAGCACTCCAGCACCCTCTTCAACTCCACTGCCTCTATATATCCATCACCATCCTCGTCGAAAATCTTGAAGGCTTCACGCAGTAACTCGTTGCGCTTCGACGCATCCTCGAAGTTGCCAAGCACCTCCTCTATGGGCACTTCATCGTCGTCGTCTAGAACACCTTCGCCAGGTAGCTCAAAGCCAGATTTGTCTTCCTCGGAAGGTGTACTGTATATCAAGCCAAGCTTCTCCACCACTCGCCGCGCATTCTCCTTCTTGATTTTTCCATTGTTTTGCATTCCGAACACGGTGATTAGAGCTCGGACCATTGTGTCATCAACCTTGCGCGCATTCTGTGGCTTGTAACCATGATCGTCCTTTCCAAGGTGAGCTGCCGCTGAGCTAGCTCTTGAGCTTCCAAATGCATGCAACACGTCTCCAATCAATCTTGAGCATGCCTCGGTTATGCCCATTATGTTAGACTAAAAGCTTTTCACCTTTCAAAAGAATTACTAGCTTTAGAAGAAAGCACTCTTGAACGAGTGGAGTTGAGCAAGTACGAGCAAGATTGCTTTCCTTCTCCTCTCGTGTTCAACAGTTCTTATAGTTAGAACAATGGCATTATACCCTCGTTTTCTTTGTAAACCACGCGAATGCCATTCCAACGGTCATGGTGGATGATGACTAATTTTTAAATGAAGCTGATAATTGACCTATTGGATTCCACAGCTGGCTCATGGCAGATGGAATTAAATATCTAAGTGGTATAAGAGTTGTCCAACGTACCATCAGTTTTAAGTATTTTTTGTACATAATTAGTTAAAATAATATTTTATATTTAAAAAAAAATTGACGTAATCAATCATATTAATAAAGTGTATAAAGAATACGTAAAATTACTGCAAAATTTTTTTATAAACACGAAATTAAAATACCACGCAACGATTACAAATTCTCTAAATGATGGGATATCCTAAAAAGTCTAGTAAATTTTAATTTCAGTAAAAAAAAAAAGGTTCTATTTATTGGGTCTACAACCGAATCAATAAAGTAAGGAAATTGAAAATCCCAAGTACATATAAGATCTGTTTGTTAGATGAGATAATTTTAGATAAAAGTTAAATAAAATATTATTAAAATATTTTTTTAATATTATTATTATTATTATTTTGATATTTTTAAAAATTAAATTATTTATTATATAAAAATTTAAAAAATTATAATGATTAAATGATGTGAAATAAAACCATGTATCTCCTAAATCTGCGCGTTGAGTTATTGACTTTTTATTAGTAGAAGGTGTTAATGAGGCAAGCCACTGTGCATAGTCCAGCCAAGCTGGGGTACTACTGGATACGGCAGCTTCCTGGAAGAATGGGGGCACCACTTTCACCCAATTATAATGATCTGAATTATATTTTTTATTAAAAAAATTAAATGGATCAATTATAATATAATTATTCAAATCTTCAGCTGATCAGCTTCTTGTATTAATATTATTAAGCACTGAGGAAGGACAGAAACCGCGTTTTGTAGTTGTACCCGTCATAATTTTATTAGCTATATTCACTTATTTACAAGTTAATTATTATTGTACTTTTCTGCATGTACTGCCTGATCTCATCACGTGGATCCAATTTTTTTTTTTTTAAGCAAATAATCATATCATAGAAAAATTAACAGGTTATATAATATAATATTCAGATTCAGTTTGTTTTTAAAAATAAGATGAAATGAGTTGAGATTAAAGTTAAAAAGTTAAATAAAATATTGTAAGAATATATTTTTTAATATTATATTTATTTTGATATTTGAAAATGTTTAATTATTTATTTTATTTTATATAAAAATTTAAAAAAGTTATAATAGTGAGATAAGATGTTTTTAAAATTTTAAATTTTAATCTTGAAAACAAACAAAACAATGAAGTGGAAGTCTCCGACAAGTGTGGCGTCTCGACGAAGGCCAGACAGCAGAGGCTCCCTCTGGCTGGAGAAAACGTGGTTATACCGAAAATGGTGGTGGGAAAATATATAATCTAGAAAGAAGAGAAAAGATTAGACAATTGTTTTGTCACGTGGATCGACTTATTTTAATGGCTTCTTTTACTCGTATTTTCATCATTTCCTTCCGCGAATTTCGTATAGCATGAAAAATCCACAGGTTCCCCGCACGGGTCTTTAATTTTAAAGCCTTGTTAACTTGTTACTTGTTATCAATGCCTCTTGAAAAAAAGGAAATCATGATATTTCATCTTGGTTACAACTTTTGCATGTGAGATACGTAATGCTAATTCAAGGAAAGTTCGAACATCATTTTGCTAAATCCAATTTTGAATCATTTAGAAAAAAATAAATAAATCCCACCATAAATAATGAATTTTTTTTAATAAGTTCTACTTGTTTCAAAAAATTTACACAGAATTTCAAATTTGTATGCTCTAAACTTATACCGTTGGCACGTCGTTATACAGAATAAGGGACTTAGTCTAAAAGAAAGATCATGAAAAAATAATTATGCTTTGCACCTGCCTTTACGTTTTGTGATCAAGTGGAAGCATAAATAGTACAATTTAAGAACAGTGACATCTACATTTGCCTTCGGTAAACGTATAACAATGGGCTAGAAAAGCTTCTGTAGAGTTTGAATGTCAATATATATAGTATTGGTAGTATAGATAAAAACACTGTAATATGTAAATGGGAAAATTTTTTCTTCCCATCCTCAATTAATCAAAGGTCTCGCAGGATTTAACTGGGCATCAGGTCCCATCGCACCAAATCTCAAGAAGTCCTCCGGCACCGGGATATTCAACTCTGAACAAACAAGCTGTACGATATTTGCAGTTACAGCGCCAAAAGACATTTTATTCAGGGTCACAGCAATAGCAAACCTGTTACTCAAGTCGACAAAGCCAGTTGATCCGCCCATTCCCGAGTGCCCAAAGGCTACAAGGGGGCCCTCTTTCGACTTGAACCTCTTAAATCCTAGGCCAAAATCCCCATTTGGCAAAACCAAATTCCCATATTCGCCAACACCCAAGAACGCATCGTGAATTCTGGGATTGTTAAAAATCCTACCAATAGAGCTGTTTTGAGGATTGGGATTTTCAGGGTTGTCGGTCATACTGGTGCTATTGCCACTGTCATTGCTAGTGCTACCATCATTGGCAAGCCTAGTAGTAGAAGCACCACGATTGGTATCTCTACTAAGGCTAACGTTATCATGACTTGGTTTCTGTTCATTGTCATTAGCGCTGTTCGGTGAATCGGTAACTGCCTCCTTAGTTCTACTACCTCTCCGCCTTTTTAAGGGCTTTTGGGAAGGAAATTTGGGGATGTGGGGGTGGCTGCCAAGTGGCGGCTTGGACAATGAGGAATGAGGTTGAGGTACTACACCACCATCAGCTAGGGCTGCATAGTAACGCGCAAGTGCACGCGCGGAGCAATGTCCATTAGCAGCAGGTATGATGGCACGGCGAGTGTTGAGCATGTTAAACAGAGCCGGAAGGGTGGTCATGGATTGGGCAAGATCGCTTGGCTGGAATGTGGAGGGCATGTCAGGACGGTTGTTGATCCCTGAGAGCTTATGCAGATCATCTGTATCTAGTGTGATCGTTGCGAGTCGCGATTCAACACCTGAACAGGATCAACAGTAAATAATGATAAGGGAGATGATAATTAGTTTACCGCTGACCTTATTTTCCCCAACTATTATAAACCCCACCAACAACAAAACATAAACTTATGAAAAATTATAAACTTGATTTTAATTTTTTAATTTTTAGTTCAGCATGAATGAGGGAAGAATGTAACACAATCGTGTTTTACTTAATGCAAAATAAAGCATGTTGGTCAGGATAACACGATTCAACACTCGCCTGGAGGGATTCCAATGTATAGCTCGCCTTCAATTTGCAGGGGATGAATTAATGCTTCTTCAAGAATTTCCTGAAACTTTTTCCCGGATGCATGCTGTGATCAAAATGGAATATTAAACTGGGAAAACAGGTCGGTGTAGAATAATCATAAAGTCAAAGTATAATAAAGATCTTTGGCCTCCCCATAGTCCTGTCAATACATATCAAATTGATAATCAAAACATAATATGGATCAAAACTGCCTACATTTGTTTTTGCTTGTTTTGGGCGGGTTGGGGGGGGGGGGGG
>QEOT01000675.1:833752-858599 GCA_003123785.1 Pterocarya stenoptera
GGGGGGGGGGGGGGGGAGAGAGAGCTAAAATCTATCAGAATGAATGAAATGAACACCACATCGTCAAATACAAGGCAAAATAAAAACTATATCAAGCATCAAGCCTCTTCTTTATTATCAAGGAAGACAGACTAAATACTCAAGTTTAACCATGTTTAGTGCTGTTAGACCAAGCTACTTAATTCAGAGGTAGAGGGCACTATGTCCAAACAGAAGTCCCTTAAATCTCGACATGTCAGGAGCTTTATCATTGTTGGGCCAGGTTAAAAGTCAGCAGGAAGGAATGAACTTCTTTAAGCATCACTTCATGGGAAGAAATCCCCACATTGATACATAACTACAATAATTTGTAAGGACTATAGACCCAGGTCAATCTAAGCTATCGTATCAACTTAATACCTATAGGAAATAGTAGATAATCAAATTACCACAAAACCTTTTCATAAGATCATTCTCAGATCCATACAGGGCATAAAAAAGTTTGGGAGGAATTTTAGATAAATTGACAGATCATTAAATCATTCTAACATGTAGGCAATAAATAATACCTCAATAATGCCCCCACATAACCAGCCAAATGACAGATAGTGATACAATTGCACCCGGCCAGGTTCAGTCTCAGGCACAGACAAAGCAATTTGCTTCAAACATTCATCCCAGTCAGACCATAGTAGAGGATTTTCTCTGATAATGTCTGCCAAAGCATTGTGAAGACCAGATGTATGGTTAAGCACGTGATGGACCTAAACAGAAATAAAGGAAAAATAAGAATTTCAGTTGATAATGGGAGAAGTTATCTTGAGTTGAGACAAAATTGAAACCTTAATGAGATCTTTTCTATTTGATCCAAATTCCGGCCAAACATTTGCTACATTTTCCTTGAGATTCAGCTTCCTGCACAATAAAATGGTCAGAAACATGTATTAAAGCACAGAAAATATGGGCAATAGAAAATTTATCTACTTGGTTCCTGCAAACATGTAAGTTGGCAATTATAAGCACTGGGAAAAATTGGGGAAAATAAGAGTACATGAAATAATTAAGATTTCAGTATTGCCTTTCCTTCATTCTAAAATTTCACAACATATGTCAACGTTTATAAATATTAAAATACATTTCAGTCAGGCATTGGGATGGGGGAGGGGGGGGGGGAATCTGGGAATCGCAGAATATGCTCCCGAAAAAATTTCTAACTATTGAGAAGTTGGGCCACATTGAAAACCCTACATCTGCCATAGTGTTGCCTATATTGGTGTCTGTGTGTGTCTCTGTGTTTGTGTGTGTGCGTACAGAAAAAATGCTAATTCCCATGCCATGCCCACTATTTGTACAGCATCATGGACCATCAAACCACTTTTGGGATGAAAGATTAATTGCTTGTCCATCACTACGTGAAAATATAAAATGATCAATTGGTCTTTGATTCAGAAAATGAAATTTTGAAGTTCATAAGATTCTACAACGCACCCATTTTCGACCAGCCAATGTAACATTCCAGCTGTGATACCCTTTGTCACAGAAAAAACCGGAAAAAGGCTATCAGGCTGGACTGGACGAGGATCATATCGACCAAGCACTCCAGCAGCAGTGTCAATGATAACCTCTCCATCTTTGTATGCGCATACCTTTACAAAACGATTGAAATAAAATCACACAAGCGAAAAAAAAAAAAAATCCCAGAATGCCATAGGCATTGAAATTCCACATTACCAATCTCAATAGCATAGTTAAACTACATAAAATTGAAGAAAATGTAAAGATTAAAAGAACATTTAAGATGTGTTGATTTATGTCACCCTAGATTATTTCTTACCTGTGGTAAATCTCCTGTTCCATTCATCAAATGGAAACATATAACTTGGTCAACTTGTATGTTATCACATACATTACATCTTATACACATAGAGCTCTTCCGATTTTAACCTTACCACATAAACTTTCCAAGAAAAAGGAACCAATGAAAAGACTTCTTTTTTCATGTAGTTATACGTGAAATTGCCTCTTTGCAAATGAGATGAGATGAGTTGAGTTTAAAATTAAAAGTTGAATAAAATATTGTTAGAATATATTTTTTTAATATTATTTTTTTTTTGGAATTTGAAAAACTTGAATTTATTTTATTTTACATGGAAATTTATAAAAGTTGTAATAATTAGATGAGATGAGATGAGTTGACAGGAGTTGTGAAAACAAACGAGGCGCTTCCTGCAGGGAACACAAAATAGAATTCTCATCTCAATAATACAACACACAAAAAACCTTAGCGCTTCTAGTGAATTTAACTCACCTAAATCTATACTTATGTTCAGACCTTAGTAGGTCACAACAACACAGAATAACTAAACCTAAATTTGTTCTTAGCATCTAATCACCCATATGCTTTTGTAGCTTTTCCTCACTTCTCGCTCGTTCAGAGATCCAGAATCACTAGATGCATTTGCTACAAAACTTCCACACTCAATAATTTCTATCGGGTTAATAAATCTTCATTTATCCTTGATTACCTGTACGTCCAGGCAAGGTTTAACAGAGACCTAGATACAGAATGTAGTATATGCCAAATACTGGTATCAGGCAATATACACTTGCGTTTCAAGAACTATTCATGATAACTCCCTACAGGATCCTATTATAAACAGCTTTTATTGTTGAGTGCACTCACATAAAGGGGACGAAGGTTGGAGGGAAAAGGTCTCATGATATAAGTTAACATTTATAGCAACTTCTTTCAGTAATAACAGTTCCCATAGAATGATGAAAAACAATTAAATAACAGATAAGAGTTATACTAAGCCCTTCTGCATGCCATAATGGGAGACATACAAAGAGATGTGATGGCGGAACTTTGGTTAATAACAAAATAGAGGAAGGAAAAATGACCTTAGCAATAAAGAAAGCATGATTGACAAGAAAAGCTAGTAATAAACACCAGTTAGCTCATCCTTTGAAAGGAAAAAAACCAACTCCCGAGGTAAATACACCACCACTAAAAGCTGCAAAACTACAATGTAAAGAACAGGATGACAGAGAATATATTAAGCTTCAATAATGCTACATAAACACGGAGACTGTTCAGTTTTTCATCCTATCATATTAATATCTAAACAAGCTGCACACCTGTATTCCAAGTATTTTCTCATTATTCCCCAGCTCAACTAGGAGCTTCCTTAACTTTGCCTCCACATCAGAATGCACGGGTGTGTCATAGACCCACTGATCATTAACTGCTGGTCCCCTATAAATATTTCTGAGAATGCATCCAGAATTCAATCAGAAATTAAACAGAAACAACAATAAAGCCTGACACACCAAGGTTCAGGATACACTCACCCTTGCAAAACGGATTCTGCAAATGGTCTCATGATATCCAGATATACTATCCGAGCATTCATCAGAGAAGAAAGCCCTAAATCCATGTAACACGTAAAAATTAAAAGGCTTCATCATTTGACCATAAAATTTAACAAGAGGTATCTCAATTGCAGACCTCGTAGAAGATTAAGGACCCGGGAGAAAATTACAATATCTCCAGGAAATGCATCAACCTAGAAAGAAAGATCATTAGCAAATTGAAAGGGGATGCAAATGGCCAATCTAACATATCAGAGAAACATGGCTAGGAGACAAATAAATGAACTTACAGGATTAAATCGTTTAACCTCTTTTTGGTTGAGTTTCATCTTTTCTTGCACAAGCTTCATGTTTTTTGTTCTTTGCTCCGACAAAGATTTCATGGTTTCCTTAAAAATCCAGCAAATAAATAAGCAAATGGGACTTACTAAGTTTACAAAAGCAATGTAAGAAGCAAGTAACTGAAAAATCAAAAGAGCTTAGTGCATATTTACAAGGGATTCTTTGGCGGGTGTTGCATTCCGAAAGAATACAGTTGTCACCTCCATTGCTTGCTCTGGCATGTCCAGCCGCAACTTAAGTCCCATTTCTGCAAAAGCAGACAAAAGAGCCACGTGGTCCCCCTGTGGCAAACAGCATCACAAAATACCATCATTCAAAGAGTCTAGTTTGAAGCAACCTTAAAAGTAATGGATAACGGTAACAAACCACTTGTAGTTGTATTGTAACAACTATAATTTAGATTGGTAAAACAACTCAATCAATACCATTTGATAATCTATTTCCTCGCACATATTGTGCATGAAAAATTGCACATCACAGCACTGCCTTAAGTCACCCAAGTGAAAACAGACCAATTACTCTTACACAGATTGTTAAGGATTGTTTTACTTAATTTTCAACACTCATCATGACAACCTAGTGCGACACAAAGTTAAAATAATATGTAAAGAAAAAGAAAGGAAAATAGTAATATGTTTCCCAGTCAGGAAAAGGCAAGGAGAAAAAACCGCTACTTTTTTATGTCTGAGAGCATGAACGCATAAAAGCTTGCAAAATCAAGGTCAGTATGATAGATAAAGAATTTACAAAAAAGCTTGTACAAACCTCAGCAGATGCCAGAAACATCTTTGCCAGTGCTTGCTTCATAGAGCTTGATAGTTTTTTAGTAAGCCCAAAGTCCAGCAAAATTGGACGATGAGGGGGTTCCTTGCTCACAAGAAAATTCCCTGCAGTGAAGATCCGTATAAAGCCGTTTATAAAGCAGAATGCATTGCTTCATGAGCATGAAGACAATCAAATGTAGATTCCAGCTACTATGGGAGTGATCTCATTTACATTGACATGGATTCTCATTTTTTGCCATGCTTGCATAAGCTGTATGATCACATGTGCCACAGTATTTTCCTTCCATAATTTTTGTTTATCTCCTTAAGTTGGATGTATCTTTAAAAAAGTTTACCTTTCAAGGTGAGCTAATAATAGCTCATGAAAATTCAAATTACCATTTGTTCCTTAGAGAATCGCTCGATACAATACCATACTAAACTCCTGTTGAAAAGAGGGGAAAAGACAAGTGTGTGTGTGAGATAGAGAGAGAGATTACCAGGATGAGGGTCACCATTGAAAAATCCATCAACATAAATTTGGTGGGCATATGCACGTGTAATTTCTTTGACAAGGTTTTGCTTGTTAACACCAAAAGCCTCCAATGATTCCAAGTCATTTAAACGGATCCCATCCATGTACTCCAAAATAAGGACTTTCTCTGTTGACTATCATTTAAAGACGGTGAAGAGTAAGATAGGTGAAAACATATTTTACACTGTAACAGGAAAAAATATACATATGCGATATAACGGAAGCATATTAATTTCAACCATCCATACAACTCAATTGAAGCACTTCTCTAAGACTACTCCAAGACCTATTATTCCGAATGTTGAAAATTTACACATGGAGACAATATGTTTAAAGTTAATTTTAGGGAGACCTAAAAATCTGTGCAGAAGGGCAGGGGTTTGTTAGTTAACAAGGGCTTCATCACGGAGGATCTTTCGGGCAGATGTCTTCACGATTGTGCAACTTCAATCTTAGGTCAAATGTATTGAGAGTAGTAAAGAACCTTTCATATTTACCTTGTAATTTCTTTATATTTAATACTCTATTTAGAACAATTGAATTATTTTCCTTTACCATAACTGAAGACAAATTTACATTACAACAGAATCTAATTTTTAAAAACTGGTACATGACTTCTAACTTCTTAAGATCTTTCAAGGATTCGATATAAGGTATTTTTTCTCAATATAAAGCATGAGGCAAACTAAATCTCACGACTCCACTTTACAGATGTGGTGTTAACAACTTGGGAGACAGTATACCTGGATAACATCTGGAATTAATACATCCACTTGATTGGCATTCTTGTTATTCTCATGTCTACCAATTTTGCATCCAAGATTTCTGGATACTGATCGGGTATTCTCTATGGACACAAAAGAAAATGTCAATTGTAACCAATATGAAAAACAAACAGGAAGGGGAAATTTCCCAAATTAAGCATAATTAATGCCACATGTCAAGATGATGAGTTCAAAAACTCAAAACCAGTTAAGAATACAGCACATAAGACTAAACTTGGATTTAACCAAATTGAAAATAAGAGGGCTATAACAGGAAAATACAACTGGGTTAGACAATAGAGATCAAGCATAGCCAACATACCACCACCCAGCTATTCAACAAACCCAGGAAAAGAACGTCCTGCTAGTATTTTATCAGAAAAATCTTTTTTTGTGAGTAAATACACATTTTCATATGATACCCATCCCTACGACATCATTTTGGTTTGATGGAATTTCCATTCCCTTTGTTCCAATAACCTCAGGTAAATCCATAATTCTCTCCACACACACACCTTAAATGCCACAAGTGGATCAAGAAAGCACAATCATTTTCCTTTAACCTTGTTTGGATTCAGAACTCACCTCAACTCATCTCATCTCATCTCATCATTACAACTTTCTCAAATTCCCACACAAAATATAATAAGCAATTCAACTTTTTCAAATCTCAAAACAATAATAATATTAAAAATAATATTCTAAGAATATTTTATTCAACTCATCTAAAACTATCTCAACTTATCTCTGAATCCAAACGGGCAAAAAAATTGCTAAAATCAGTTCAAAATGACCAATCCAGGCAAGAGACAGGCATACCAGCTTCGCAATTGAAGTCAAGTTCCTTGGGAGCTTCTTTGCACCATTCATCTATCATAGGGTTAAAGTCATACTGTGGTTCTGCCCAGGCTATCCAGTCAACAATTGCCTTCGCATTCTTCAAGTCCTGTCAAACAATAGTACGCAAAAAACTATGAGAAACAACTTCAACTTACTTTTCATCCCAATATCTCAAAAGCCAAAACATGCAAAACCTCCAATATGATTGTCTTGATCCCCTCATGTTGAACTTTAACAACCACCTCCTGCCCATTGAGCAGAGTTGCACGATGGACTTGTGCTATCTGCTTAGAACAGAATGAGTAAATAATAATATCGACCCAACAAAAAAGAAAAAATAAGAAATCAACCATTCATAGTCCTAATCTAACAGCTTATATATATATATTTCCTGCTACCAACAATAGTTTGAGGATCTTACAGATGCCGTTGCCAGAGGAGTTTTGACAAAATCTGAGAACAGTTCATCCATTGATTTCCCCAACTCTGTCTCTATGGTATGACAAATCTGCAAAAACAAAATTGACCACTCAGAAAATGATGTACCTGGGGGCCATCTTGATATAGGAAGACTCCAGTAAAATATCTGCTAAGCAAAAACATTCATGAACTACTGTTCATGTGACATGGCATGAAATGTCAGTTTTGGAATAAAGAAAAAAAAAAAAAGCCAAGTATTTTCAATTGAAGAATACATATGAAGATTTGAAACCATTTTTACAATCGGAATCTAAGAATAACTGTTTGTAATATAGCATATTAGCATCACCAAAAAATTGTCTTTCAAATGAAATTTTCAAAAATGTTTTCACCTTGGCATTCTAGTTTGGACCTACCAAAGTTGCATGACATTTGTAGGTCCAAAAACATTATGCAATACATTGATAATATCACTTCAATGGTTTTTTATACTATCAATGACATATATAAACATTGAACAAAAATAAATACAATCATTTGGTATGCACAATACCTCTTTCAGGGGACGAGGAGGAAGAGAGTCTTGTAACTGCTTGAGAACGCATATATATGCCTCAGGAAGCACATCTGCACGCGTAGATAGATACTGTCCAAGTTTCACCCACAAACCTTCCAACTCCATTATCAAACTAAGCACACGCTTGGCGTTGCGCTCGTGGGCTCTTTCCCATATGATAGATCTTTTAGGTCTACTAGTCCATTTCTCTCTTTGCTGTAAGGCCTTCATAGATTTTAAAGAAAAATAAATAAAAAAACAAGGTAATGCGGTGTTCCATTTATTTAAAGCAACAACTGCAATTGAGAAGCTTTTACCTTATAATCTAGGTATATTAGTAAAGTCACAGTGAATACTCTCATGCGTCTCCTGCAGATGTTTCCCCATCCCATTGGTAAAAGCTATGCACAAAATGGGCTCAATGGGAGTTTAAGTTTGCAGAGCTTTGCTAAAGAAGAAAAAGATATGTCAGACTCTAAATAAGATGGGCCCAAGCAAACTAGCATCAACATGAGCAATCAGTGCATTATAAAAAAGCACAAATAAATAAATCAGAAAATATGCTGAAGATCAAAGTAGATTGACAACAATCAAGGAGCTCAAGTCTCATAAAAATTAGCTAAATGGGGAATTCATATAGGAAAAATAGTCCAGAAA
The DNA here is from genome assembly GCA_003123785.1 of Pterocarya stenoptera. NCBI lineage: Eukaryota > Viridiplantae > Streptophyta > Magnoliopsida > Fagales > Juglandaceae > Pterocarya > Pterocarya stenoptera. Next base: position 841,982 of record QEOT01000675.1, read on the forward strand.
CACAAACAGCTGATGCAAGCAGCAAACATCCCCCATTTCATAGTATGTGAAATACTGTTTCTTGAATTATATATAAATATCTTTTTATGCACAGCTGTTATAGTAAATCGTAAGGGTAGCTGTTAACATTTAACTGCCACAGATAACTAAACACTTGAGGCGCTTCTTTGTATGCTAAGGTAAAAAATCAGAGACCTTCCAGCAAGAAGAGATTTTTCCACCATCATTTAATGTGCTAGACTAGAACACAGGCAGATAGAAGCTCTAAAAGCGTACTAGTGAGGTTGAGATCATATATACTGAGAATATCAACGTTAATAACTGGTTGATGTCAGCCGCTTCAAAGGTCACTCTCTCTCTCTCTTTATTAGTTCCTTTCAAATTAAAATAAGATTTTGAAAAACATAAACAAACAAAAAGTTTTCCTCCAAGACGATCGTGGATACGTTTAACAAATCTTTATGTACCTCTGTAAACCTGAGTTTTCTTCATTACAATTATATCATTATTCTAATAATATGATATAAATGGTGTTCTTGTATCCTGGAAATTAATGTTGTAGAATGCACGCAGGTGATGCCTTTCTCATATCATTTCTATCGTGTTGATAACTACGACTTATCATCCATACGTAATTAAACTCTTAAATTAACACCAAATTCATTTTCTCAAAATCCAGCAGCTCATGAACCATTAGGAATTTGATAGAAAGATGCAACACCGACGAAGAAGCTAATCCATAATCCATGTATTTATGAACTAATAATGAGAAATTGATAGTCCCCATCAATCCACGAAACGTGGATGAAACCAACCCCCCTCAAAAAAGAATAACCCTTCAATATTAAAAAAAAAATTATTCTGAAACTCCGAACAATTACAAAGTCAATACTAATAATTCGTACAAATCGAAGAAAAGTCTTTACCTGAGTTCTCAAAGAGACTGGTTTCGAACAAGAGAAAGAGGGAGAGGATGGGCAATAATAAGGAAAGAAAAGATATAAGCTTCCTCGAAACGAATGGAATTTGCTTTGCTCTTTTCCTCCGATTAGGTAGTCGATCCCCTGCTAAAATTGTCCCCGCTTGGTGTAGCACATAATTTTTTTATATGTCTTTTTAAGCTTTTTTATTATTTGATTTTTTTTAAGCTTTTAAATATTTAAAATATTTTTAATTAAAAAGTAAAAAAAATATTATTAAAAAATATTTTCTTAACTACTAAATAAAATAAAAAATATTTTAATCATGATTGAGAAAGTATTTTAATAATATTGTGAATTGTTTTATTTTTTTAAAATATTAAAAATTATTAAAAAAAACTTTAAAAAACATATAAAAAAATATGTTATTTTTAGTTCACAACCCTCTCAACTTATCTCATTTTTATCATTACAATTTTTTTAAATTTCTACATAAAATATAATAATATCTTTTTTTCAAATCTTAAAAACATCTTTCCAAATTCTTACACTAAAATATAATAAACAATCTTACTTTTTCAAATTTTAAAAAAATCTTCCTCAATTCTCACAAAAAAAAAAATAATAAACAATCAACTTTTTTAAATCTTAAAATAATAATAATATTTATAAAATATCTTATTTTACTATTTATAAATCATCTCAATCAATCTCAACTCACCTCAACCATCCTCCGATCCAAACAGCCCTAACCGTTAAGTTTGATGGTGAATTCAGTGAAATCACAATGGTAGAAGTTTCTACGTGTCATGCTATGGTTAACCCCGTCGTCCACCGACACGTAAGCTATATCTTTCCCAATTGGTTTCTGAGTATCGCCCTCTCTCGTGTACGTAAAGAGCGAAAAAAGTAGGCGAAAATAACAGCCAAGTTGAGAAAGCAGTAGTCGAGTGAAATCACAGGGACGAGTCTAGCCGTTGGATCTATTGAATTGTGGCCGCTAAATCCTTGAATCGCGTGGCGCACACCTAGCCAATGGAATGGGTCAGTTGGCGTGCGGGATTTTCCTATAACTTGAAGATTTTAGTTTTTAATTTTTACAAAATTAATATCTGAGATTCTGAACCAAGAGTGATATCTCTATCAATCTTCAAGTTAAGAAATTAGTTAGAAGAAAATATTACGTATCAATTTATAAAAATTAAATACTTGATGTTCCGTTAATTTTTAACAAGAAATTGACGGAACACGCTAATTTTTTTAAATTGATACGTAAATTAAAAAAAAAACTAAAAATGAAGATCTCAAATTATAAAAAAAAAAATGAAAAATCTAGAAACTGAAATTAAAATTAGTCCTAAATTTTCCTCAAATATATATTGTGATTAAGGGAGAGATTAATATAGTATTTCAACTCTTATTGGTAATGAAAAATTATTAAATATCTTTAAAGTAGGAATGAAGGGTTCTTATTTAAGCCTTCATAATATATTAATTTCTAATTACATAATATATATGATAGAGTGGAAAATTATTTGTTTTACCAATTACTTGATGATATTAAGGTTGCTATTATGTAGGAATAAACGATATTAAATAGTATGATATTCAAGTCTATATTTCTGCTAATTATTAAAGAATATTGGAAAAAACAAAATTATAAATGATCTCTAATTCAATTCAAACCGGGAAGATCAGCAGACGTGAGTGGATTGGTCTAAGTTGGTTTTCAAAAGTCTTCCATTGAGACAATAAAGATTTGCGACCGCAATGGCACTGACCTTGACCACCGTAATCTTTCCTTGGCAACGCAATGCTCTCTCTCTCCTTTTTTTTTTTTTTAAATGCACTCAATAACATTTATCATGTAATTTATTATTTTTATTTTTATATTTAAATACACATATTTACGTGATCATGTATTGTTGCTATTAAGTAAAATAAAAGTGATGGGAAATGCATTTTTATTCCAGAATGTTGCAATTGAAACCAGAAGTTTCTAAACTAATTCAAGGTAATTTGGGCCTCTCAAATTCGACCTATGAAGTACATCAAGAGAAATTCTATTTGCAGTTTTTATTTAAAACTGCATGTGTAAGTCCTTCATTAAATAAAATAAAATATTATTATAATTTTAAAAAAATTTAAAAATAAAATTAACTAAACTTTCAATAGTACATCAAAGTTGACCAAATCCTCTCTTACGGCTGAGAACAATAAAAGATCACCAGGCTAGCGCAACAAATGCATGCACTGAATTAATTATTGGACTTATCAGCCATAATTATTTCAACTGCATGACATGAATTCTAGCTCGAATTTGGGTCCCAAAGCTCATTCAAATCTGAACCCAAAATTTTCGCTAAACACAAGTCTTCTGTTTCCAATCGATTCTCTCTGATCATCATGTATGTCTTATTTGTACACTAACTCATTTAGATTCTTGTAAAAGAGACAATATTATGATTATTATAATCTCAGTGTCTCTTCCATGCCTTTTAATTGATCAAGAAAGAAAATATATATTTCATGCAAGTTGAGTAATTATTAGGTAATTTTAAAGTAAAACTCGCAGTATTTCTAACATATCTTAAGATGTCATGCCATTGAAAATGAATACTTACATCATCAATTTTAACGTAACGACATGTTATAATAAATTGACAATATGATATTATTCGTACACTGAGATTATTTAATAATTTTCTTTAAAAGTTTGCTACTTCCATCGAACTATCACAATTATCTTAAGTTTGGGAGAATAATATACACCTATAGGGAGTAAAATGGCATCCATTTTGGACCGCTTGTTCTTCAATTTGAATTAAGAATCGAATCTTATGAAGGAACAAATTTTTATTGGTCAATGTCACATCTTATGAAGTGCATGCCACTAATATCTCGAATCTAATGTTGGAAAGTAGCATATAATTGGTCAGAATGACACCCCACGGGCGTGCTGTCGTTGATGGAAGAAAATATGCCTACCCATGAAATTAGTGAAGCTGCTTTCTCCCTTTAAAATGTCGGAACAAACACAATAGGAGGAACACATATCACGTGTGATCATTATCAAAGAAATAAAAAAAGCAAGGTCTTTGGCATCAGATCCAATAAAAGAAAAGTTTTTAAGTCAAAGCATTCTAATAAGCACGACATAATTGGTGCTTTAAATCAGATCCAATAAAATATGCGTTCCATTGAGTTTGAGTTTTAATAGAATCATCACATAATCCATTTTGTACCTCAATTTTCTTTTCTTTTTTTCAATTTGCATTCCAAATTAGGGAAGTGTTTCATATACTATAAAGAAAAATACTTTAATCACAAATAGATCTTATAAAAAAATATATATAAATTGACGTGACTTGATATAATGCGGTAGATAGTAAAACTATTTTTATTATCAAATAAATATGATGTATCATATAAAACCATATTAATTTGTGAAATATCTGTATAGTTATAATATTTTTCTATTATGAATTATCATTAATAATTATGATGATGCTGGTTAGACATACACTGTTGGAAATTTTTTTCAAATGCTTTGTAAACTAGAGAATATGTAAAATAACAAAAATAAATTAGAAAGAGAAAACCCGATGTTGAGGCATGGTGTGATAGACGATTTCTTTAGAATAGATTCCGCCGTCTCCAATTTTAAACATGCACTAGGCTTATTGACAGTCTACTCCAAAGATACAACAACGTCGGTTCCCGTTAATCTCCTCGTCGGTGCACACAAAAGCAGATCCTCGAACCCGATATAAAGTAGCCAAAACCCAAAAAAAGAAAGACAAAAGAAAGAATAAATGTTTCTCTAAATTTTGTAGAGAATTTGGAGTAAATGAATTTGTGGGTGGGGTTTCCTATTTATAGAGAATGAAAGGGCACTTGTGAAATGTCACAACTAGAATGAAATGACACTTGTGAAAAGTCATAACTTATTTAAATGAAATTGTGCTTGTGAAAAGTCAAATCACATAAATGAAATGGTACTTGTGAAAATACACAATTAAAATGAATGAACGCATTTGAGAAGTCACAACTTCTCAAATATTAAAGAATACATTGAAAAGGTTTCTAATTCATCAAAAGATGCAACCCTTTGTTTGGTTGGGAAACAGTTAAGGCATATATCCCCAAGAGGTATACATTGGTTCAAGTTACAATGATACCTTTTTATTTAAATCTAGATAATCGAACCAATACATTGAACAATGGTAATGGTTCACATTATTTTTTTTTTAAATTTACATCAAATATTTTAATCATTTCTAAGTTGAAAAACCAACAATCCCCCACCTGATTAAAATATTTTGAAGAGCGGAATATAATATAATTTTCTTTGAAATAAGTACTATGTATCAATAGAGGTAGCTTGCGGTTTTGAATGTCTACCTAATGTTAGCGTGTTTCCATCTGAAAGATCCATGGTGAACCAAGTCTTGAACCAAAATCTCTTAACCCAGGCTTCTCCACACCACACACATAGTACGACATATATTAGATTCCTTTCAAGGTGGTGCATAAAGACTGTGCACCATATCTTGGATTCATGAGTGCTCTAGGGAATAGCCTAATTACCATAGACTGCGGCCCCGTAGTCACTCACATAGATGAGTCCTCCAAGGGTACCTGTAATTCAATACTTCGCCTTAGTCTTGAACTCATTCAAAGCATTTTGCTTTTGCTTTGCCATTGCATTTGTAGCACTCACATCCTAGTGATGGATCTATTATAATATTTTAATAATGCTATCAAGTCATTCAAATAGTTTGTTTCTTTTTTCCATTGAACCTTCTTATTGGAATCTCTAGTCTGGAAGGTTGGGTTGCCGCTATCAGTGACCTAATTAATGGGCTTCAGTCCTATCCCCCTTGATGTACGTATAACCTTCGACTTTGTCAGTTTTTTCTTCAAATGATCAGCTAGGTTATCTTTTGACTTTACATATTTCAGAGTCAGGTATTCATTATTTATCAGGTATCTTATGGTAGAATGCCTGATACTCAAATGTCTCCTCTTATAATTAAAGTGTTTATTATTACAAACACTTATCATAGCCTGATTGTCACAAAAAAAAGAAATAAATGGCATTGATTTTTTAACTAGTGGAATTTCTGCTAATAAATTCTTAAGCCACTCTACCTCATATCTGATAGTATCCAAGGCTATTGATTCAGCCTCCATAGTAGATTGTGAAATCATAGTTTGCTTGGAAGATCTCCAAGCCACAACTGCTCCTCCGAGAGTGAAAATATATCTACTCGTTCCCTTACGATCTACTGTGTCAGTTATCCAACTAGCATCACTGTATGCTTCTAATACAGTGGGATACCCAGAATAATGGAAACCATATGTCATGGTTCCTTTCAAATATTTAATAATTCTTTTCAATAATTATCAGGCCTACTAGTATATCTGCTAAGTCTACTCACAGCATATGAAATATCAGGTCTAATAGAATTAGCAATATACAGTATCGTACCAATAATCTGAGAATATCTCAATTGTGATACAGGATCTTCAAGATTCTTACTTAAATGCAAACAAGGATCAAGAATAGTACTGACAGGTTTGCATTCGAATCTCTCAAACTTTTTAAGAATCTTTTCAATATAATGAGATTGATTTATGTTAATACCATCACGAGATCTCATTACTTTAATACCAAGAATTACACGTGCCCCTCTCATGTCTTTCATGTCAAAATTCTTAGATAAAAAATTTTCTAACATCAAAAACAATATCTATATTGGTACCAAAAATAAGAATATCATCAACGTAAAGACATAGCATTATGCATGCGCCATCAACTATTTTAGTATATAAACACTTATTAGTTTCATTTATCTTGAAATCATAAGATAAAATTATTTCATCAAACTTTTGGTGCCATTGTTTAGGGGCTTATTTTAAACCATAAAGATATTTAATAAGTTTTCAAACTTTCCTATCCTGTCCTGGAACCACAAACCCCTCTGGTTGATCCATGTATATATCTTCTTTTAGATCGCCATTAAAAAATGCAGTCTTTACGTCCATTTGGTGGATCTCAAGTTTATGGATTGCTGCTAGAGCAATTAGAACACGAATTATGGTTATTCTAGTAACAGGAGAATATATATCAAAATAGTCGATACCCTCTCTTTGTGTATAGCCATTTGCAACCAGTCTAGCTTTAAATTTATCAATAGTACCATCAGGTTTCAATTTCTTTTTAAAAATTCACTTACATCCAATAGTTTTACATCCAGGAGGAAGATCACATAAGTTCCAAGTGTCATTAGTCTTAAGAGATTCCATCTCATTATCTACTACTTCTTTTCAGAAAGTAGAATCAATGAAAAGCATGGCATCCTTGAAAGTCAATGGGTCTTCCTCCATAGAATAAGTATAAAAATCATGTCCAAAATCATTTTCCTTTCTAATTCGTTTTCCTCTTCCAAGGACATTTTCTAATCCAGATACACTTTCAGGATTAGATATAATGGTAGATTGACTATTGGTAGAATGAAAACTTACTGTAGATAAAGGTATTTCTAATTTATTTTTTAAAGGAAATATATCTTCAAAGAATGTTGCATCCCTAGACTCTATGATGGTGTTGAGATCAATACCTTGGACTTCTGATTTAATAATAAAAAACCTATATACAGAACTATGTCTAACATACCCAATGACTACTACATCTACTGCGTTGGGATCTAATTTCCTTTTCTTAATTTTTGGAATATTAACCTTTGCAAGACAACCCCAAACTCTAAAGAAATTAATATTGGGTATTCTACCATTCCAGAGTTCATATGGTATCTTGTCAGATCCCTTAAATGGTACTCTATTCAAAATAAAACTAGATGCAAGTATTGCTTCCCCCACTATTGCTCAGGTAGGTCGGAACTAGAGAGCATGCATTTGACCATATATACCAAAGTTATATTTTTTCTTTTAGAAACACCATTGGATTGGGGAGAATATGGAGCGGTTACCTCATGTATAATTCCATTCTCCTCACAATATTGAACCAATTGATTAGAAGAGTATTCACCTCCTCTATCAAACCTGATAATTTTAATCTTTCACTCAAATTGGTTTTCAACTTCAGTTTTATAGACAATAAATTTACTAAATGATTCATCTTTTATTTTTATCAAGTAAACATAACAAAATTTGGACTTATCATCTATAAAAGTAATGAAGTATTTATTACCATCTTTAGAGGAGACGCCATTTAAATAACAATCATCACTATGAATTAATTTAAGTAGTGATGAATTTCTTATTACAGATTTAAATAGCTTTCTAGGCTGTTTTGATTGAATACAAATTAAATATTTTTCATCAAAATCAACAGGAACTTTAGGAATAATCTCTAAATCCATCATTCTTTTAACATTATGATAATTAACATAGCCTAATCTAGCAAGCCATATTGAAGATGAATATGTAAAAAACATAAATTTATTACTAGAGTCAAATTTGTCTACTACCTTGTTTTGAATATTTATTACAAAAAAACCATCACTCACATAACCTTTCCCCACAAATGACCCATATTTAGTTAAAATAACTTTATTGGATTGAAATAATAATGTGTAGCTTGTCCCACTAAGTAAAGATCCACTAATTAGGTTTCTCCTCGCCTCTAGTACGTAAAATACTTCTTCTAAAGGAAGAGTATTTCTAGACGTTAATTTGAGTACAATTTTTCCTACACCAAATACTTGTGCAGAGGTGGAGTTACCTATCGTCACTTTCATGCCGCTTGTATGCTGATATGTTGAAAAAATATTGCGGTTAGAAGTGACATGTATATTAGTTTCTGTGTCTACTATCCAATCAGTAGCACTACATGCCATATAAATTTGGAGACTTATGGTTACATACAGTTCATTGGTTTCAAAGGAATCAGTCCCGGAAAGCACCATATGAGTCTGTGGGTTAGGCGATCTTGGTTGTTCATTGCCTTAATATTTCATCTTCTTATAGCGATAATTTTTTGCCAAGTGATCCGATTTGTTACAGTTAAAACAAATAGGTCTTTTATCATTTTTGTTAATATAGGACTTTGGTTTCAAATTATTCCCATAATTAGATTTACCCTTATTGAATTTGGATTTATGATGTAATGGGTTCTTATGTGTTTTATGACTTTCTATAATATTTACTTTAGACTGAAAATCTGAAACCAATGGTGGGATAGGATCATTTTCTAAATGTTGTTCTTGGATCCTAATGACAGATATCACAATTTCCATGGTCATATCTTCAGTCTTATGTTTAAGAGATATGCCAAAATTATTTCATGAAGGAGGCAACTTGTCTATTGTACAAGTAAATTGAAGACGTTCGGTAATACTCATTTTCCTTTGGCCCAATTCATGGTAAATGATAGTTAACTTATGGGCTTGCTCTACCATAGATTTGGAATTATCTATCTTAAAACCAAGAAATTGGCTTGCGGTGTAGTTATCCATTCCGATATTTTGTACACCATATTTCTTATTAAGAGCATTCTAAATATCTTTGGCAGATTTAATGTGTAGGTAAACATAAAAAAGTGTATCAGTTAAATGATTTAAAATCCTACATCTACACAAATTATCTTTTTTTTGCATATGTTTATAATTCAATAGTACGTGTGGGCTCATGCAAATCATCAGAAGGAGGATTATTTTCAATAACAAAATATAATCCAAATATTGTAAGAAAGATTTTCATATTTTTTTGCCAACGCTTAAAATTGACTCTTCCAAATTTCTCGGGTGTAATAGATTCGTTTGAAGTTATGGTGACAACCAATCAATTAGAACACACCTCTAGTTTAACAAAGAAATTATACTCTAAGATTGTTGGAAATTTTTTTGAAATGCTCTGTAAACTAGAGAATATGTAAAATAATAAAAACAAATTAAAAAGAGATAACCCGATGTTGAGGTATATAGTGATAGACGCTTTCCTTAGAGTAGATTCCCCCGCCTCTAATTTTAAATATGCACTAGGCTTCTTGACAGTCTACTCCTAATATACAATAGCGTCAGTTCCCGTTAATCTCCTCGTTGGTGCACACAAAAGGAGATCATCGAATCCGATATAAAGTAGCCAAAACCCAAAGAAAGAAAGACAAAAGAAAGAAAAAGTGTTTCTCTAAATTTTGTAGAGAATTTGGAGTAAAAGAATTTGTAGGTGGGGTTTCCTATTTATAAAGAATGAAATGGCACTTGTGAAAGGTCACAACTAGAATGAAATGACACTTGTGAAAAGTTACAACTTAATTAAATGAAATGGTGCTTGTGAAAAGTCACATATCATAAATGAAATGGTAATTGTGAAAAGACACAACTAAACTGAAAGAACATATTTGAGAAGTTACAACTTCTCAAATATTAAAGAATACATTAAAAATATTTATATTTCATCAAAAGACACAACCTTTTGTTTGGTTGAGAAGCGGTTAATGCAAATGTTCTCAAAATGCATATATTGGTTCAAGTTACAATAATACATTTTTATTTAAATTTAGATAACTGAACCAATACATTAAACAATAATAATAGTTTACATTATTTTTTTAATTTACATCAAATATTTTAATCATTTATAAGTTGAAAAACCAACATACACGTACCCCTACCTAAATTTCACTTATCACATTAAGTTCGGCCATATTTGGTCAACTCCAGTCCTAACACGGATTTTACTTTATAGTTGATAAAAGCCAACTTAACCGGATTGAAATGAGGCAAAATTGCTTTTAAAAAAAATAAAAAAAGGAAGAAGAAATGCCATACGATTTTATTTTATTTTTTCTGTCGATAGTCATTTTTTTTTTATTATTATAGGAGCCGTGGTTTCCTCCGTCAATAATTTCAAATAGAATTGAGAATAACGGCATTATTGAAATTGATAAACCCTCGTACTGCTCGGAAGAGAATAATAAAGGTATATAATAACTTAAAAAAACTCTATTAATTATAATATTAACTAAATTTTAGAGTTCTTTCTTAAGTCTATACATGATAAAAATTTTAAAGTACTGTATCATCTCTTAAAGATGTAATAGTTTTAGATAAAAGTTAAAAATTAAATAAAATATTATTAAAATATTATTTTTTAATATTATTATTATTTTAAAATTAAAAAAATTAAATAATTTATAATATTTTATATAAAAATTAAAAAAAATTAGAATAATGAAATGAGATGAACTATTTATACTTTCTATATCTTAACGGGTGTTATCTGCTCATTTGTATGAGATTTTAAGTTTGGTCTCATCAATTCTGAATTACCAAGAAAAAAAATATAGATAGTAAATGAGAAAAAGCTTGGAATACTTCTGCTCATCACACAGAGTAAGAATCAACTGATGTTTTAAATGATTTGTTTTCATGATCAAAATTTAAAATTTTAAAAATTTTAAAAATCTTTTGTTTTATTATTATAATTTTTTTAAATTTTTATATAAAATAAAATAAAAAATTTAATTTTTTTAAAATTTTAAATAAATATAATATTAAAAAATATATTTTAATAATATTTTATTTAATTTTTTAATTTTAATCTCACTTTATCTATAAAAACAACGGGATTAAAATGAAATTTTGTGTGAATTATGTAAAAGATGAATTAAATTGAGCTTGGATCGCTCTTTATTTCCAAGCCTGCCAACCACCCATTGCCCAACAACCCAGTATGCACGATTTCAAATTTTCAAGTCCGAAGTACCTACCCCGATTTGAGATCCGTCGTTCTCAGCAGGCTTCCACGTAACCAGAAATTCACACAATTAGAAACCGTCCAAAACGACACGTGCTCTGCACACCGCAACATCGACCGACCGAACCCCCTGACATTTTATTTTAATTTTTCGAAATAATACTGGACTATGCTGCTGGCGACGATATCACCTATGGTTGTGAGAACCGAACAGCAAATCTCTAAGAACTACCAACAACTCTCTCTCTCTCTCTCTCTCTCTCTCTCTCGTCTCGACTGAGTTTTGTTGGCCGTTTTGCGTGCCATTGACATGACGACTTCGAAGCTCTTGCTTCTGTCAATCTTCCTATCTCTAGTTCTTGCGCATGCTAGGGCAAGTGTTCCGGTCGATGAAGATGAGGCAGTTAAAGTCGCCGGATCTGACGGTTCTGATTATTCGTCCGCTCTGAAGATCGAACTGGAACAACTTAAGTTCAAGATCCAAGAACTTGGTCAGTTAGTTTCTTTGCTCGTTATTGTCCGACTTTAGCACGTTCTCGTTTTCAGTTTTCCTTTATAGTTCCTTTGCTTCTGTTTGGATGCGGAGATAACTGAGGCAGAGGAGAAGAAAAAAGTAGATGGTGTCACTCAATAGGCCCTTCTACAATTCAAATCTTATTTGAATGTTGGTTTTTATGCTTTATGCCCCATTAATTTCAGTGAAAATTATCTCGATAATTTTTAACGCGAAATTTGAGGGGAAATGGCTTAGTTTGACGAAGAGTCTGGGATTACTTCCATAAAGATTGGTCCGTTTGATTTATGCGGCACTATAATCTATAGTTTTGATGGAGATAAATTCCCAATGCTGTGTTTGTTTCTTGAGAAGCTAATCTCGAAGCTCTGGTAATCTTTGGCTTTATGGGTTGTTGCATATTTTTCTTTGTTAGTTCTCAAAATTGTATATTCGTTCATTTTTTGTATTTGTTTGTTTTCTTTACCTTTTTTCTCTGCATCGAAATAGAGCATAATGGAACAGTAGTACAACCACTGAGAGAGTGACTAAGATCGTAGTCAACTGAATGATAGAAACAATGGTGAAAGGAACACTAACCCAGGTCACGTGTTAAAGCGTGATGAAAATTAGATTGCGTTTGGATAATGAGGTGATCTCAGATATTCTGTGAATAGTAATAAAAAAGTAATGATAAAATATTGAATAGTAATGAAAAGTAAGTGAAAAGTAATAATAAAATAATAAATATTAGTCTTGCTTCATTTGATTTATTAATATGAGAGTCATTCGATGATATCAAAATTCTCTGTTCTCTCCATTGAAAATTTTCGTTGATGTCAAGACGTGGACGAGTGGCATGGAAGGATCCATGTTGTGAATCTCACTTATTGGGATTAAAGCTTAATTGGGTCGCGTTTAGTATCATAAAAAAATCCTAAAAAGGAGTATCACCATCTTTCTCGAGAGGAAATTTTGACAAATTGAACTGGATTTTGTGTTGCCTTGTTACCTGATGTTTTTTCACTTTTTGTCATTGAAGAGTCCCACGTTGGTAAGAAATCCAAAGAACTGAAAGCAAAGGAAGATAGCATAGGGGAGAAGGAAAAGATCATTCAAGAGAAGTCAGATAGCATTGCTTCCTTGCAGAGTGAGATCGCATCCCTCCAGGTGAGGATTGGCATTGGACCCTGCAAAACCACTGCCTGAAAACAACCACTAATCTCATTTTGCAAGAATTGAAATATATAAGACATTTTTATATTTTAATTCTTCTAATTCGTATGAAAATAGAAGTTACTACAAAGGTACTCACTGTCGACTACATTTTTGGGTATCATCATTCTTACACAATGAATTTACCCCGAAAATTAAGGTCACATTCATAGGGTAACCTTCATTGGAATTACATCTAGCCTTGGTTTTTCAAGTGCAAAAAAGAAAAAGAAAAAGAAACATTAATACCTACTTTTATGAGGTCCGTGTTGACAAGAGTTCAATATACATTTTTTTTTCTTATTAATTTCAGAAAAAAGGGACTTTAGATGCTGCGGAGTTGGTTCGTAAGGCTCATGCGCGCATTGATGAATTAGAGAAGCAGGTTAGATATTGGCAAACAAACAATTTTTGCTCTCATAAACATTGATTCTTTATACTCTGTCATTATCTGCACAGGCTGACAAACGTATAAGTGAACTAGAAACTCAAAACAAGGAGAAGGAGGCTTTGGAAGCCCGGGTAGATGAAGCCGAAAGGAAAGTACATGATTTGAGTTTGGAACTAGAGACTGTGAGTTACTTATCTATTCTGTTTTAACACTTTATTTCTCTGGCTCAATTTGAGATGAGTTCATTTTTTTGCATGAAATGAATATCAACATAACAACAAAATTTTCCATTTAGGGAGTTGGACATAGTTTGTTAAACCCTCCAAAAGCAGAAATGATTAACCATATTAGAAAATTAAGACCCAGTGTTTTCACATATCTATTTTTTGAGATAAGCGTACACTAAACATCTATCATTCTCTACAATGCTTCCATGGATTCTACTTCCTGTGATGCCCTCTTTAGGGAGGTATTTATTTTAGGAAGAAGTTGCAACAAGCATAGCCTAAGTATACCATTTGCCTTGATTCCTAACACAACACAAGAACCGCAAGTTAAAATTTTATCATGGGTAGGGGCAAGTCTCTTCTTGAACAGACTTCAAGTTAAGCAACCTTGAAAGGTTCCTGCTTGTACTTGGATTTTTGTTTGATTGTAATTTTTAGTTACTATCTTTTTATTGACAATGTATCATGTCATCTTTTTTTATTCCAGTTTTGCTCTTATAATCATTCAATTTGAAATTCTCTGATATTGTGATATGAGAATGGTATAGTGACGACAGGCATTGTCTTATTTTTAATTTTTTTTAATAAGTCTCTCTTCTCCGTACAGCTCCAAAAGATTAATGATGAACAGAAGACCAGAATTCGTAAAATTGAACGGGCTCTTAAAGTTGCTGAGGTACCTAACCTGGTGCTGATAGAGCTCATACCATGTCAGATTCTACATGATGGATCTAATGTGCTGGTTTTCTTTTTGGAATTTTTTAGGAAGAAATGATCAAGGCAAAGTCTGAGGCCACTTCAAAAACTAAAAAGTTAAAGGAGGTAAAATTGACTTAGTTTTTCATGCTCTGTATCTCTTCGTAGGCTACTAGTATTATGGGCTTGGGAAGTTTTAGGGCATACCTGTCACGTTTGTCCTTTGACTTTGTTGCTCCAAGTATTAATTTTCTTTATGTACTCTACCCTCTATGGCTTGGACTGAATTTGGTTAAAATATATCTGAGCCAGAAATTTTGGGAAATGCCAAGTTTTTACATACTAGTACTAGCTCATAGTTGTATAATTTTGTATTTATTTTATCTAAGGACTGAGGAACCCTTGCTTCAAAAAGTCAGCAATATTGTCGGTCAAACCGCAGAGATAAAGAAATGGGAGTATCATTGCGCTAAAAGACTATTGGTTGCTTGCTCACAAGGAACTATTCTGCCATGTACACTCCCTGATATAATTTTTGAGAGTCGATTAAGTTATCATATATTTTATAGTTCAAAAATAGATGTAATATTGCTTTATTGTATTGTTTTTTGTAATTTATTAGAATGGATGAAAGAGCACAACTGAAATACGTATACAAACTGAAGTTCTGAGTTCACACAGATCGGAAAAATAACAGAAAAAGGATGAGAATGAATGGTTACTCTCCTTCGTTTGTCCATTAAGCATTTCTGCACTGAACTGAGATTTCGTAGGCAGCTGAAATTACAGTGGTTGTATAATGGCTATGGGATGAATAGATATGGAGAAATTATGGCAGAATTACCTTTATTTAGCAAGGCTTTCTAGCTGGGAAGCCTATAAATGATTTTGAATCACCTTTTCTGATTTGATCCAGAGTTTGAAGAAGGCTAGATGATACATAAGTGGTTAGCAGCCTGTAGTTCTTAATGGAACTTAAAATGTATTTAAACTAGGATTGCATGTGCGTCACACACATCTGATTAGATGTGAAAATCTGAATACCCCCCATGATGGCACTGCTGGAACTAATTGTGGACTTCATTGCCCAGAATTTACTGTTTGCAGTTACGAAAGAGGGTTCAAAGCTTCTGAATGTTGCCATTGTTGTTATGAATATATGGTTTGTCCATGTACGATCTTTATGCATCCAGGCACCATGAGTGACATTATGCAACTCTAGTTGACCACAAGCAGGTTATTAATGTATATAAGATGTTGCATGGTTATATTTATGGTCTTCTCTGATATATTGTATACCCATGACGAGAAAAGGAGTTAAAAATGGAATTCAATGGAAAAACTGACAAAAATGTGGCAGGTTCATGGTGCGTGGTTTCCACCTTGGCTTGCTGTGCATTTAATCCATTGTCAGGTAAATTTAGTGCAATTGTGTTTTGCACAAGAGGGATACTTCACATGAGAGCTGAAAACGTATCTTCTTGTAGTCCTTCATGGAGACACATTGGAATGAGCGTGGCAAACCAGTTATGGATATGGTAATTGAGAAGGTATTTTTTCCTCCTTGATGCTATGTGGTTATTTACCCAGTGGCAGACTGTATTTGACTAATGTTTCCACTAGTTTGTTTTGGAGTTTGCGTGACTAGTTTTAATCTTGTTTTGAATGATATATATCTCATAGTTCGTTATCCACAACCCTTATGTTTCGAATTTGCTCCAGGCCCTAGAGAAAAAAGCACAAGCTGAAAAGTGGGCTGCACCTCAGATGGAAACAATTAAAACTGTAAGCTATCTTTTTATTAACCTGCTTTTGTGCATTGTGTTTTGGGACTTCCAATATTTCTATGTCGACTTTTTGTTATTTGTTTTGTTTCTTACTAGAGAATGAAGTGAATAATGGTGTTCGGTGGTTACTGTTTGTTACATGATCCCCCCCCCCCCCCCCCCCC